>JACXGM010040456.1:0-10313 GCA_016801145.1 Umbra pygmaea
TAGTAATCAGTATGTGTTTGTATTTAGTCATGGTGTTCTCCCCTTGTCTCTTGTCGATCAATGTTTCCCTGTACGCGTTCCTGTTTTGTGCCTACTATTATTTGGTAAAGCCCCACGTGGCAGTATTATTTTGTTCATTTAATAAAGTCTCTTTGGATTATTGAACCTTCGCGCCTGTCTCAGCTTTTGAACGTGACAGCCAGTCTGTTTCGAGTCTGGGGGCCAGTCTGTTTCGAGTCTGGGGGCCAGTCTGTTTCGAGTCTGGGGGTGAGTTTTACTCATTCCAAATGACGACTGGTGCCTGGTACCACTTGGTAGTTGACTGGCTGGTGTCAGGGCTGGTGGTGTCCTCTAGGATCTCCCTGTGTAATGTCCAACCTCTGTCCGGGTCAGCTGGGCAGCTGAAAATAACACAGAGTTAGCATGCAATGATTCAACTGTTATAATACCCACAGATAGCATGAAATATTACAGCGGATGTAATTGATCTGCATACAAATGGCTTGGTGAACACATAATAAACAGTGTCCCAAATAGAGCATTAATCCATGTACACTACTTTGACTACTGCCTTTTGGAGCTGGTCTGAAGTGTTAAATTGCCATTTGGGATGCTTCCAATACATGTTACAGAGAATCTTCAAATTGTATGGAAATAATGCTATACTTGTATAGAGCAGTGATTATCGAAACTCACCTGGGGACCCCCAGCCATGTATTCGATATATATCAGTGCTAGCACACGTGAATAAACGGGCCTACTAATTTTTTTCTCCCCTCCCAATTGGTCTTCTCCAATTTCCCACTAACAATTCCTTGTTGGCAGCTCTGACAGATATGGGATGATGAAGTGTGCTCACATGGTTCATCCTGTTAGGACTAATTCTATACGGGCATCTTATAAAACAGTTTAGAATATTATAACTAATTTGGGAATGTTCTAGCATTGGTAATAAGGTCATCTCAAACTCTTGAGGCCTGTAGCTTGTTGTTGTTAATGCTAATAAGCAATCAAGATCAGTCAGCACTTTTTAACTACAGGGATCAAGGGTATTTTGGCTGCGCGTGACACAACCGTCATCTGATAGCTCGTAGCTCTTACATGTTAGACTATGGTATTACCCTAGAATGAATGTGTGTTCATGCCACTTAGGCTTGCAAGTCAGTGTGACGTAAGATAAAAGAAAAAGACCAAGTCACACTTAGACAAGGAATATTCTCGAAGATGCCTAAATGTCTAGAAAGAGCCCACTGACAACATGTAGGCCATGGACACAGGTCCCAGGAGATAAGGAGGTACAGAGAGGAGAAGTTTTCATTCTGTACGATGCTAGAATGTGCCAGAATCTCTTAGCTATGATGCTCAGTGACGTGTTCCCAAAAATAGTACAAAGGAATGTTTATTTATCCGGGGCAATAGGAGCAAACAGCTAACGAGACCAACCTGTTGTGAAACGTGTCCCCACTCTCCAGATTGCCTGGGAAGTGTGTATTAAACTGAAGCGACCAATTGCTATCTGACTCAAGACCTAGTTATTTAATAAAGGAGCTTTTCCAACCAATTTTACTCCTCTATAAAATCCAACCACAAGCTGGTCAATTCTTTTTCAGACTGCCGAACCAATATGGAACCCTTTAGTCAGATCTTAAGTCCATTACCAGCTGATTCAGGTGAGATGATCACCAGCAGTGTTGGGTATAGTTACTTTTAGGAGTACTTTTTAGTTACTTGATGAGGTCACAAGTTTTGGGAAGTCCCTAATTAAGACAAAATTATCAGGTAAATGGAGTTCATTTCTTTACAGTGACCTATAAAACAAATAGAAAGAGTAAAGAACATATCAATCATGGTCACCAATAAGACATGAACTCCATTTACCTGATCATTTTGTCTCAAATAGGCACTTCCCAAAACTTGTGAACTCATCAAGTAACTAAAAAGTACTCCTAAAAGTAACTATACCCAACACTGAACCAGGAAATGATTGAGAAACTCTGGTCTACATTACTGGATCTTAAGTGGAATCAGCACATGTACAGTGCCTTACGAAAGTATTTGGCCCCATTGAACTATTCGACCTTTTGCCACATTTCATGCTTTAAACATAACATTTTCTGTGAAGAATCAACAACAAGTGGGACACAATCATGAAGTGGAACGAAATTTATTGAATGTTTCAAACTTTTTTACAAATAAAGAACTGAAAGATTGGGCGTGTAAAATTATTCAGCCCCCTTAAGTTAATACTTTGTAGCGACACCTTTTGCTGCGATTACAGCTGTAAGTTGCTTCGGGTATGTCTCTATCAGTTTTGCACATCGAGAGACTGAAATTTTTGCCCATTCCTCCTTGCAAAACAGCTCAAGCTCAGTGAGGTTGGATGGAGAGCGTTTGTGAACAGCAGTTTTCAGTTCTTTCCACAGATTCTCGATGGGATTCAGGTCTGGACTTTGACTTGGCAATTCTAACACCTGGATATGTTTATTTGTGAACCAATCCATTATAGATTTTGCTTTATGTTTTGGATCATTGTCTTGTTGGAATACAAATCTCTGTCCAAGTCTCAGGTCTTTTGCAGACTGGTTCTGTATTTGGCTCCATCCATCTTCCCATCAATTTTAGCCATCTTCCCTGTCCCTGCTGAAGAGAAGCAGGCCCAAACCATGATACTGCCACCAATATGTTTGACAGTGGGGATGGTGTGTTCAGGGTGATGAGCTGTGTTGCTTCATGCCAAACATAACGTTTTGCATTGTTGCCAAAAAGTTCAATTTTGGTTTCATCTGACCAGAGCACCTTCTTCCACATGTTTGGTGTGTCTCCCAGGTGGCTTGTGGCAAACTTTAAACTACACTTTTTAAGGATATCTTTCAGAAATGTCTATCTTCTTGCCACTCTTCCATAAAGGCCAGATTTGTGCAGCATACGACTGATTGTTGTCCTATGGACAGACTTGCCCACCTCAGCTGTAGATCTCTACAGTTCATCCAGAGTGATCATTGGCCTCTTGGCTGCATCTCTGATCAGTCTTCTCCTTGTATGAGCTGAAAGTTTAGAGGGACGGCCGGGTCTTGGTAGATTTGCAGTGGGCTGATACTCCTTCCATTTCAATATTATCGCTTTCACAGTGCTCCTTGGGATGTTTAAATCTTGGGAAAATATTTCTGTATCCAAATCCGGCTTTAAACTTCTCCACAACAGTATATCGGACCTGCCTGGTGTGTTCCTTGTTCTTCATGATGCTCTCTGTGCTTTCAATGGACCTCTGAGACTATCACAGAGCAGGTGGATTTATACGGAGACTTGATTACACACAAAAGGATTCTATTTATCATCATTGGTCATTTAGGTCGACATTGGATCATTCAGAGATCCTCACTGAACTTCTGGAGAGAGTTTGCTGCACTGAAAGTAAAGGGGCTGAATTATTTTGCCCGCCCAAGTTGTCAGTTTTTTATTTGTATAAAAGTTTGAAATATCCAATGAATTTTGTTCCACTTCATGATTGTGTCCCACTTGTGGTTGCTTCTTCACAAAAAAGTATAGTTTTATATCTTTGTGTTTGAAGCCTGAATTCTGGCAAAAGGTTGAAATGTTCAAGGGGGCCGAATACTTTCGCAAAGAACTGTACAATCTGAAACAACACATTCTTATGTGGATTTTTATTAATCAAATTATTAGGTAGTTCAATAGGGGTGAAAAAGTTGACAAGGACATAAAAAACGATTTGAATATAAATAAATTGCATTAAGTGACATGTTTATGAATCCTTACTAATTGTAAAGAAAAGTGTGTTTTATTATATTGATATGTATATTGGTAAAATTGTGCACTGTCTTTTTAAATGTAACTTGATGTTAGAGATCCTTGCCTCCTTAATTTGAGTCGGAGAATGTAAGTTGGCTCGACAGAGATAGAACATTTCTCATTGATGATTTGAGTTATTTCAAGGGTGCAACACTAAATTATCAGGCTACAAGGAACCTAGTTAAGTTGACTGCTTACCGTTAGTGTGTTCTTCGTTGTCAGTGTGTTCTTCGTTGTCAACATAGCTACCGTAGCTGCCTGAAGCAGCTAAAAGTTACTTTGAGTTTGTGACACAAGATGGCCTATCCAGCAGTCGAGTATCGAGGTAAAGTTGGTTCGATATTCGATATTAAACAGATATTCGAAACCCAAGATCAGGTCATGTTTTCCCAGACGCAGTAGACGCGGTTTGCTATTGAATTTATTTATTTGTAGGGTTATAAAGTAATTAAATTAATAACTTTCAGGCATGTAATTTATTGATGGTCCCTAACCATCAGCAGACCGCTACACCGCATTCCACTGAAACGTTCTACTCACTTTCACTGTTTTCTGTGGGAGAGTCGTCATCCTTTAACTCAGAATAGCCATTTCTGTTCCTCCCTACATTTTGTTGTTCTCCATAGCGCTTTCGCCATCCCTGAAAAACAGTAATTGGAAGAAACTGAAACACGAACCTCCGGCTCGAGGTCAACAAACTGGCAGGTGGTTCTGAGTTGAATCAGGTTAATGCCAGTGTGACGAGTGGCATGTAAATGAGGAGTGATATGCAAATGAGGAGTGATATGCAAATGAGGAGTGATATGCAAATGAGGAGTCATATGTAAATTGGGAGTGATATGCAAATGAGGAGTACTATGAAAATTAGGAGTGTTATGCAAATGTGGAGTGATATGCAAATGAGGAGTGACATGCAAATGATGAGTGATATGTAAATGAGGAGTGATATGTAAATGAGGAGTGATATGCAAATGAGGCTTGATATGCAAATCAGGAGTGATATGCAAATGAGGAGTGATATGCAAATGGTAGAGCAGAATATACAGTATTAGAAAAGTCACATGACACCAGGGAGGGAAAATGGCTAATTGGGCCCAATTTGGACATTTTCACTTAGGGGTGTACTCACTTTTGTTGCCAGCGGTTTAGGCCTTACTGGCTGTGTGTTGAGTTATTTTGAGGGGACAGCAAATTTACACTGTTATACAAGCTGTACACTCACTACTTTATATTGTAGCAAAGTGTCAGTTATTCAGTGTTGTCATATGAAAAGTTATAATTACATAATTACAAAAATGTGATGGGGGTGTACTCACTTTTGTGAGATACTGTAATATATATATACACATTTTTTTCATGGTCAAATGTTTTGAAAATTACAATGTTGATGAGGGCAATTGGCTTATACTCCAGAATGTCATGAAGAGTGATCAGATGAGCAAAGTTCCTTGAAAATGAACTTAATCTAAAAAAACAGGCAGGTGTTAGTGCATCTGCACACACAGTGAGGCAGAGAATTTCGGAGGAAGGCCTGGTTTCAAGAAGGGCAGCAAAGAAGCCACTTCTCTCCAGGAAAAACATCAGGGACAAACTGATATTCTGCAAAAAGTACAGGGATTGGACTGCTGAGGAATGGGGTAAATTAATCCCATTGAGAACTTGTGGTCGATCCTCAAGAGGCGGGCGGACAAAAAAACCCACAAATTCTGACAAACTCCAAGCATTGGCCATGTAAGTATGTGCTGCCATCAGTCAGGATGTGACCCAGAAGTTAATTGACAGCATGCCAGGCCGGATTGCAGAAGTCTTGAAAAAGAAGGGTCAACACTGCAAATATTGACTATTTGCATAAACTTAATTTAATTGTCAATAAAAGCCTTTGACACTTATGCAATACTTGTAATTATACTTCAGTGTACCATAGTAACTACTGACAAAAAGATCTAAGAACACTGAAGCAGCAAACTTTGTGGAGACCAATACTTGTGCTATTCTCAAAACTTATGACAATGACTGTATATGCAGTATCATATATATATATATATGAAGAGTGCTATGTTTAATCTGAGAGAAATAAGCATGAAAAGATGGTACTCACTTGTTTTCGATTCTCTCCATCTTCACTTCTCTGTCGTCTTCTTCTTTCTGAAAATTTCAAACAAATAGGAAGTTTTAGTGGTAACAGATGGACGGCTTGATGTGTCAGGGCCTTGTGTGGTCACAGATGGTCCCCAACTCATCTCCAAATCAATCCTATGTGTAGCTTTAGGATTAGTTTTATCTACAATCCTAATATTAACCAATAAGATTACCCCACATTAGTGACTAGTGGCAACTTCACTGCAAAACAGCATCTCTCAGTTGTATAAACAAATAAAAACAATACATAAAACAACTAAATATTGTTTGCCATAATCTTGCTATATTGCTATACACACAGCGCACTGGCCCTTTAATGCTATACACACAGCGCACTGGCCCTTTAATGGCAAGTAGGAAAAGAGTGGCACTTATTCTTTGCTTTACAGTAATTTTCACACATTGCAACACATGTGATGCATCAAACTGGAATAATCAAGCAAGAGTTTGATTGTAGCTACAAATGTTTTACTTTTGAATTCTGTCTCATTGTAGATTAATGTTCAGTACAACAGTCTGTTGTATCCTGTATGCCACTAGGGGGCATAGTAACATCTTCTGAGTTTCCTGGATAATCTTCTGAGTTTTCAAAAAGCAGTCTTGGGCATAAAAATAAAATGTTTAACCTACATTACTGCAATCACTATATTAACAAGAATTATCAATTGACGTGCACTGACAAGTCCGGACCGAAGCGCATTACATATTTGTTGGACATTTATTTGCTTCAGAACAAAATGAGCTGTTATTGCAATATGTGTTAGTCCAGCGAGTTTTCTTTTCAAAAACTCGAAACATTTTAACATTGTTTCACGGCCCTAACCTCTTCTGATGAGCTCTTTTCCCTCGTCCACCAGGTCAGAGGTCAAGTCGTTGGTCTGACTCATGTACTGTGTGAACCCCAAAAGGTTAAGGCAGCGGTTCCCCAGACTGAAAAAAATAATAAAATAAATAAACCCCACTGTTAGTTAAAGGAGTCTACACTGGAAAATGAATGGTTGTGTTTCTTTTACAGTAAATGCAACAATTACAGTATATAAGACAAGCGAAGAACATTGCCAAGGAATTATCAATCATACCACGTTGCTCTTATTCCTGATGAGAAATGTCGGCAGCCTCAGTGCAAAATAACGCTACCAAGTGTTCTACACTAAATATTCTGTGGTCGACATACAAGACTGTATTTTCATGTAGAACCAGGTTGGGTGCATGTTCACGCAAAAGAAACAGCAGATACTAGTTGGGCATGTAACTGGTGCACTTATGAATCCACACAGACCTGCAGAAGGTGGCGATGCAGAGCAAAACGACCAGCATGGGGTAATAGATGTAGAAGCCATCTGCGATGAAGGGAAGGAGTCGCATCGAGCCCATGGTCTAGACACAAGAAACATGCAGCTGGGAAAATGCGTAGCTGGTACCTAGGAATCCTACCTGCTAACATTACGAACACTGTGCCTGGGACTAGTGTTCCATTTCTGAGACAGAGGTCTTGTGACTACGGCTACATTTTAAGTAGCACCCTATTCCCCACATCTGAATAACACTCTGGTTAAAAGAAATACACTCATAGAACCCCCCAGAGTGCCACAGTGGTCTAATAATAATAATGCGATAACTGTGCACGTATCGGTATAAAAATATAAGCCCTGTTAGCACAGTTATTTGCAGCGATATTTTGGCCTTGTCCGCCGTTTACTTTTTTTTTAATTACATTTTTTTGCACAGACTCTCTTCATTTAAACAATGGAGATAGTGGCGCACAATCAGACGTTAAACAGAGGTAACAGTGCGTTAATCGTCAGTTTCACCGTCCACACGACAACAATGTAACCAGAGTTTCTAAAAAACTTCACCCTGGCCGGAGTTTAAAAAAGCTTGGTTTCACTGACCTGATACAGCATTTTCGTGTGGCCGAACGGCCAAACCGCATAGAAACAACTGCGGTTTAAAAAATGTGTGGTTCGTGTGGACGGGGCCTTTAAGTCGGTGTCTCTAGTTGAGGCATCGTGGCCTGTGTGTTTATGTGCTCAGAATAACTGCCTGGGTAGGGGTGCAAAGGTTGTTGTTAAAACCAGGCCAGACCACGACCGTGAATTACACATTAGGAAAAAAGTTTCATATTCTCTCCCCTCCTGATTGATCATCCCCTTTAAGCTTTGTCTCATTGGCAAACCCTCAGCAGGTACCGGATGGTCAAAGACCAATCACTTGCTTCCTTCAAGCATGGTTTGCCAAAATGTTCTGATTCTTATAACACAGAAGCCCATAATGTGGAAGACCACACATTTATTAACTATACAATCATGATTATGTTCACAGGCGCCCAACCAACACATGGGGTCACTAGTAGTACACCTGTCCTTTCCAGGCAGAGCTGAACCAATTAGTGCAACCCCATGTTGTAACCCCATGCATTGACAGAATGCCGCACCCAGGAAATGAACCCTTGTTGCTGTGACGCAGTTCTGCATTGAGGCAGTGACTTAGAACACTGAGCCACACAGAGGCCCAAAATTAGAGGAAAAGAAATGACCTAATAATGATATAGTAGTGTACTCAATAGATAATAGGGATGTGATAGTGCACTGCATTAGGACTAAGGTTCCATTTAGGACGTACTGCTAGTGTGACTCACTGAGGTGTAGGCCGTCTGTATTCTCTGCTGGTGGGAGATGGTTGAGTCCATGTGGATCAAACCCAAGAAGTTCAGACAAAGAGGAGGGGTCAACCGGCAGAACAACCTGTATTTGAAAAACAAACACACCAATCAGTAATGACCCTCACGCAACTACGTCTACAGTCACAGCTGTCCTAATATGGATGCTGTAATAAGGATGTCCTGTTGGGGATGTTGTAGACAAGAGGACATGGCTTAAAACCTGGGACCTACATTCCACTGAACTGGAGGCTGTAGGCGTCAGTCTGGTGGTGAGGGACCAGGTAGTAGTAGTTGAAGACTCGGATCCGAAACACAGAGGAGTAGACGCACACACACAGGAAGAAGATAGTGACGAAGCACGCCATCTGGTGGTGGTTGACAGAACATCACAATATCACAATCCAGATATCGTCAACATGTTTTTTATTAATCCACATCGTTTGCCACTGTGCTATCCATAGAAAACAATAAGTATTAGAGGTACTATGATGATACTATGGGATAATGATTCCCGACACTATACAGTGCTTTGTGACAAACAAAAGAATGGCCTAAAATGCATAAATTTAGTTAAATAGGGACGGCGCATGCTCTCTAACAAACAATGTGAAGCGCAACTTTAAATCCCTGTTCAAATTGCAATTGATGCACTGCCATTGCACTGACATATTGTCCCATCTAAACTGCCTTTTTCTTTCGGAAGCTGCTCACTGAAAGAGAGAGAAGTTATGTTTTCAATCCGCAGAATTCTACAGTGTACATTAAATTGCACAGATAATAATAATAATAATAATAATACATGGTATTTATATAGCGCTTTTCAATGACCCAAAGACGCTTTACAAGAAACAAGAAAACAAAGAACACAAAAAGGCAGAAACAACATCAAGGGGGCGATGGGAAGGCCTGTTTAAACTAAAAGGGCTTTAGGCGCTAGCGGAAGATGTCAATAGAGTCAGAGTCTCGGATGGATTGTGGCAGTGAGTTCCAGAGACGGGGAGCAACCCTGGAAAAAGCCCTGTCACCAAAACCATGTCGCTTGGATCTGGGGATGATGAAGTGGCCTGATGTACCAGAGCGGAGAGTGTGTGAGGGTTGATAATGATGAAGAAGGTCCAAAAGGTAGAGGGGAGCAAGTTGGTGGAGGGCTTTGTATGTCAGAAGGAGTATTTTGTATTGTATGCGCTGTTTGACAGGGAGCCAAATGAAGCTCACAGAGGATGGGGGAGATGTGCTGCCAGGACTTTGAGTGAGTGAGAAGCCTGACTGCAGAGTTTTGAACCATCTGTAGCTTATGGAGGTATGAGGAGTTGATGCCAGGCAAGAGAGAAATGCAGTAGTCAAGACGGGAAGAGATGAATGCATGGATCAGAGTTTCAGCTGCAGGTGGAGGGAGGGAGGATCTGAGTTTTGAAATGTTAGGGAGATGAAAGAAGGAGGATTTGACAGCCTGTTTAATATGTTGCTCAAAACAGAGGGTGGAGTCAAGAATGACACCTAGGTTGTGGACATAGGGGGAAGGAGAAACAACTGTGTCATCAATGGTGAGAGAGAAAGTGCCAGTTTTATTGAGGGTGGATTTAGTGCCTATGAGAAGGAGTTCTGTTTTATCACTGTTGAGTTTGAGGAAGTTGTGTTGCATCCAGGTTTTTATTTCAGAGAGACAGGTTTCAATATGGGCCAGAGGAGGGTTGGAGAGAGATTT
>JACXGM010040457.1:0-10313 GCA_016801145.1 Umbra pygmaea
AGCTAGCTCCCCCAGCACGACAGCTAGCTCCCCCAGCACGACAGCTAGCTCCCCCAGCAGGAAGGCTAGCTCCCCCAGCATAAAGGCTAGCTCAACGAACCCCCCTATCTTTCAGGTTACTGCCCCTACGGCCTCTGTTACTGCCCCTAGGGCCTCTGTTACTGCCCCTAGGGCCTCTGTTACTGCCCCTAGGGCCTGTGTAACTGCCCCTAGGGCCTCTGTAACTGCCCCTAGGGCCTCTGTAACTGCCCCTAGGGCCTCTGTAACTGCCCCTAGGGCCTCTGTTACTTCCCCTAGGGCCTCTGTTACTTCCCCTAGGGCCTCTGTTACTTCCCCTAGGGCCTCTGTTACTCCCCCTAGGGCCTCTGTTACTCCCCCTAGGCCACCTGTTTCTGCCCCAGTTTATCCCCCCAGTGCTCCCTTTCGGTCCCATGTTAGGGATCCCATACCAAGGGTAGGGTTGGTTAGGGGATTGGTGAGGAGGCAGGAGAGGAGACCCCTTGCGGAGAAGGATAGGGTGGCCCTCGAGATTTCTCAGCTGGAGGGGTCGGCGCTGTCCTTCGCCTTGGCCCTGTGGGAGGGTAACCACCCTCTGTTGGAGGATCACCAGGGGTTCACCCGCCTGCTGGAGAGTATGTTCGGGCCTCTCCCGAAGATGGCCTCCCTACAGTCTCCATCAGAGGCCAGCAGACCATCAGAGGTCTACACCACGCACAGGCCTCCAGAGGCCACGGTTTCTGCTCCAGCCTCCAGGCCACCAGAGGCCACGGTTTCTGCTCCAGCCTCCAGGCCACCAGAGGCCACTGTTTCTGCTCCAGCCTCCAGGCCACCAGAGGCCACTGTTTCTGCTCCAGCCTCCAGGCCACCAGAGGCCGCTGTTTCTGCTCCAGCCCCCAGGCCACCAGAGGCCGCCGTTTCTGCTCAAGCCTCCAGGCCACCAGAGGCCGCCGTTTCTGCTCAAGCCACTGACCTTACTCACTAAACCATATGCACTGTTAGAATTTCTGTGAATAAAAGAACTTGTGTTTTGACGGCACGGCTTTCAGAGTACATATGAATGATTTAAAAACACAATATCATATAATAATAAAATTACATTGATTTAATAACTGTCTCAGTCTCAAAAAACGTTATCCTCAGGAGGGATTATGAAGTAACTGCAAACTTCTCCCTCAATGGTAAAAAGAAAAACCCATTGGGAGTTTTTTTTTACATCTTAAGGATCAGTGTCCAGCTGGCGAGATGTTTTGGCCAAAAAAATAACCGGGCTTAGAATCACTGCTCACAAGTGCAGATTTTACTCTGCGTATACATCTAAAGAAAGCTTATAATCTCACAAATCTAGGTAATATATCCGATTTACAATATCTATTACAACAATAACATGGCACGTAATAATGTGACTTGGTTGCAATGTAAACAAACCCGTCCTTGATTAGGACTCTAATCATCCATGTCTGACAAAGAAATATGTACTTACAGTCAGCTATCTTTCTCCGATTCGTAGTAAAAAGGGTCCCAGCAATGAAATGGAGCATTGCTTTTGTTGTTATAATGATTTTGTTATGTGAAAACAATCAGAAACATCATGCAACTTTACCGCAAACCATGTTGTGTATGAAAACACACCCAACAATTTCCGAACAATACACCATCTAAAACATTTTGGAGCCGCTCAATACTTCCTGATTTTTTATAGATGATAAAATATATCGTATTTGTCATTTCACGCAACAGGAATGTTTATAGATAAGGTACTTATGTCATTACGCACAGAAATGCCGTCACGGTACGTACTTGAGTGACAGTAAAGAAATCAAATCATAAACAAATTATCTGAATTTAACCTTGTTAGACAGCCAATGAGCCTGGCTGTTCAGTCATATAGTATTGATTGTTCTGATCAACACAGAATATAAGGTGAGTCACGAGTAAAGGTATTCTTTGTTTCCAGATTACTAGCTTTACGCCTAGCAGTCGCACAGCATTATTCGTGATGCAGAAGATAGTTTCTGTTTTCTGACTTCTTTGAATTACAAACTGCCTCCCAAAGGTGTAAAAGCCTTGTCCAAGAAGAGGAATATCGACGTTCAACAAGCTTTAGAGGACATTTTCAGAGAACGTGACTCCGAAGTGTTTGATGGACTGGAGTCTGGAAGCGAGCAAAGCTTCTATTCAACAGATGAAGAATTGTTTTTGGAAGGAAAATATCCACTTTCAGATCGGTGAGTAATCTCAGTTATCTTATTCTGATGTGGTTATTTATAAATGTAGCCTAGTTATAATGCCGTTTGCCGTTATGCCTTCGTTTGAACAATGCATTCACAACAGGGGATGTTATTGTTCTCTAATCAATGTGCATGTACTTCAATGACATTAGAACCAAGCATGTGCAAAGTATAGAAACTAGCATGTGATTATAGGAAACATGATTTCTAACCGAAGTATTTTTGCTGTGATATGTTGTCACATTATATTCAACTTTGTTGCTTGTGCACAAAGTATAGAAACTAGATGTAGCCTAGTTATAATGCCAATTGGCCTTTGACGCTATGCCATGTTGCCTTTGTTTGAACCATTCATTCAAAACAGGGGAGGTTATTTTTCTCTAATCGATGTACCGTAATTCCTCAAATAAAGACCGGGGCCATTATTTACCTCTACTGCAGAAGGCAACTGGCTTTTATTTGAAGCAGGCTTTTGTTAGAGGCAGGCCTTTATTTCTGATTCCCTTTGTTTGATAAGTATAATTGGCTATATTTTTGTGTAAATCCTTGTTTCAGTTTGCCTTTTATTGCTGCATTACATTGTTATCGCAATCTCAACACTTCTTGTAACAGTTCCAAATCCAATTCGTAGTTAAAAGAAGTTGTTGAAGATTCAATCGCTTGCACTGAATGGGAGCCATGTTATTTCCAATGTAGTTACTGCCATCTACCTGTACGTTAATACAAACAACACCAAGCTGAGTAAAACATACAGCCGCATTGACTGAAATACCAGTAGGACAATTATACTTAGCGATACTATTTCCTGCTCCCGCAAGCTAGCATTCCGTAAATGTTCCGTCCAACCCGAGTTGCGACTACCCTGAGTTAGCGTTTTAACCTGGTAGTGAGTAGCGTAACTTAACTTTAACTAAATTAGGTTTGGAACAAAAACCTACGGAGCGGCAGCTCGCAGGAGCAGAAGTACCATAATCTGAAAACAGCATGAATATATTGTTGAATCTATTAAAGTGATAGAAATGTACATTACGCTTAACTGGAATGTACATTATATGGAAAGCACCTATAGGAGATTATCCACACGTAATATTCCCCCAGCCTTTATTTAAGACCGGCCTTTATTTGTCCGTGTTGACCACGCCCCCGGCCACTATCAGAGGCCCGGCGTTTAATTGACTACCGGTTTTTATTTGAGGAATTATGGTACATGGACTGCAATGGCCTTAGAACCTTTGGCCCATTCCTCAAACATTTTGGCCCAAATTACAGGCCACTCTTATCTTTTTAAGTGGGAGAACTTGCACAATTAGTGGCTGACTAAATACTTTTTTGCCCCACTGTATGTATTGGCAACTAAATGCACTGATTGGTGACGCTGTACGAGCTGCAACACTTTATTGCATCAGCATTTGTATGTATACAGAGTTGTTAAGAAGATTGACGGAAAGTGCCATAGCACAGAAAGACTCACTCGACCTACAATGGCAAGAACTGGCCTCACATCCGGACACCGGGGTTCGGTGGTCTACCACTGTTCATGCCTTCATATCCAGGCTGTCCAGTGAAGACAATGTGGAAGCATACTTACAGACCTTTGAGAGGACAGCACTCAGAGAAGGATGGGAACAGGATGGTTGGCCTGGACTGTTGGCCCCAATGCTTAAGGGAAAAGCACAGACCACCTATTTTGACTTACAAGGGTCAGCAGCAGAATACGGCCGATTGAAAGCCAAAATATTGTCCCAAAAACACCTGAGCCCATGTGAACGAGCCCAACGCTTACACTTGTGGAGGTACAATGAGGACGACTCACCCAGGGGACAATTGTACAACCTCGTAGTGTTAGTAAAGGGATGGCTAGACCCTGGCAGAGGGGCCGCAGCGGTATTAGAAACACAAGTGGTCGAAAAAATGCCTTAGGGAAATGCCAGTAGACATGCAGAGGGTTGTAGGACAGTCCAATCCAGAGACGGTGGATGTGTTGGTGACCCAGATAAAGGCCTACACCACTACCAGGTGTCTGATGAAGCAGGGAAGGGGTGATATAACCCAGAATTCTGACCCCTACAGATCAAAGTCATATCCCGAGGAGGAGAACACATAATGAATGTTACCATTGTTACCATTGTTACCATTTTCTCAGCATGCGGCCATGAATACATCCTGGTTGTGGTAGACTATGCCACCAAATACCCAGAGACCATACCACTGAGAAGAATGGCTACCAAAAACATTGCCAAAGAACTTCACCAGATGTTCTCTAAGGTAGGCTTGCCCGCCTCCATCCTTATAGTCCATGGTACCCCGTTCATGTCACGGGTATTGAGGGACCTGTGCACACTGTGTCGAGTCAAGCAGATTTGCACCAGCATGTACTACCCTCAAACCAATGGGTTGTGCGAACGCGCCAATAAAACACTACAGGGGATGTTACGATGAGTAGTGGAGAAGGATGGGAAGGATTGGGTCATGCTACTACCCCACCTTGTGTTTGCGCTATGATAGGTCCTCCAGGCGTCTACAGGCTTTTCACATTTTGAGCTACTGTATGGCCGTCCATGTAGGGTAATACTACACCATGTTCCAAATTATTATGCAAATTATTTTTTCACTGATGTTCCTAAATATTCAATGCAAATAACACACAGTATAATTTTAGGGTATATGTCAAATTTCATTAAACAAACCACCCAATGAAAACAGTATTTCTTTCAAAAATAAAAACTCAAAATGCACTGTTTCACATTATTATGCACAACAGAGTTTGAAAACATTTATTTGTAAAGAACTGAAAATGCTTATTTGTTGAATTTGCAGCATTAGGAGGTCATATTTAGTGAAATCAAAAGCTAATTCAATCAAACAGATGTTTACATGTTAACATAGGACACGTTCTTTGATATCACCTTCACAATTCATGCATCAATTGGACTTTATGGAGAGTTTCTGCTTGAATTTCATTGCAGGATGTCAATAGCCTCCCAGCCACATAGATCTTTGTGCTACAAATAGGGTTGAGGTCAGGGGAGGATGGGGGCCACACCATGAGTTTATAATCTCATTTTATGCCCATAGCAGCCAATGACACAGAGATTTTCTTTGCAGCAAGAGATTATGCATTGTCATGCATGAAGTTGATTTTGCTACACAAAGCACGGTTCTTCTTTTTGTACCATGGAAGAAAGTGGTCAGTCAGAAACTCTATATACTTTGCCAAGGTCATTTTCACACCTTCAGGAACCCTAAAGGGGCTTACCAGCTCTCTCCACATGATTCCACCCCAAAACATGACTCTTGCTGGTACCCAAACCAGGTCATAAGCAAAGAACTTATGTGAAATAACCAATGGCAAAGACCTTATGTGGTGATGGAAAAAATCTCACTCGTGAAATATTGAGTGCACCAACCAGAAAAGCATTAGCATTGTTGGAAGTAGCCAATCCAAAAGGAGCTGAAAACAGAAAAAGGGATAGTGCATTATGGAGAGGCATTGACCCATGCGCAACAGGCAAACATGGATGGAGTTGTGACCCAAGTTCCGGCGGGTCTTTTCCCCCTCTCCTAGGCAGACAGCCTTGCTGTACCATCATATACCCACAGAACCAGGGAAGAAAGTACTACCATATTGGATACCTGAGTTCCGACAGGCAAAAGTATACAAGGAAACAGGGGAGATGCTGAAGATGAGAGTGATAGAGCCGTCGGCCAGCGAACGGTCCACACGGTTCTGTAATGACTTCCAGGGGCCCAATGCTGTGTCCACTTTTGACGCTTACCCTATGCCAAGGGTAGACAGGCTTATCAAGCAATTAGGCCAGGCACAGTATATTTCACCCTGGGCCTGACAAAAGGATACTGGCAGGTACCCCTGGCGCCTGAAGATCACCATAAGACCACTTTTGCCAAACCAGATGGCCTTTATCAATTTGAAGTTACCCTTCGGTCTCCCAGGTGCAGCGGCCACGTTTCAGCATCTTATGGATACCCTGCTGAGATCCCATCAAGAATACGCAGCAGCATACATTGATGATGTGGTAGTACACAGGACTACTTGGTAAGAACATATCCAAACACGTTTCATAAACGTAGAAGGCATACATTGTCCTGCCTCCGGAACAATGTGATCTCTCAGAAATCTGTGATACTACCACGGACACTTAACTTCAAATTCCGTGGCAGTTTCACGGAATGGCAGAAAATTCTGTGGAATAATCACGGATCCTTAACTTCTAAATCCGTGGCAGTCTCACGGAATCGCATGATGACGTAGCAGAGTATAAATAGCATAGATTTTGCAGGTTGGTAGGATGGGGATGGTGGGTGGGCGTAAGAACATGCAACTCACATCCCAGAGATTGCGAGTTCAAATACATGCGGACACTATGCATGTATATTCTATTCTAGCGCGATGCAGGCGTGTTGCAAATATGCTTTTTTATTCTTTTCTTCCTTACTATCACCATGGTTACAAACAACACATTATGTCATAACATGTTACATGGAGTTAACAGCAACGTTTCTTAGTGAGTAAGGTTAGGTTAGGGGTTTGTTTGGGTAAGGCTTAGATTGAATTTACAGCAAAGTTTCTGAGTGGTTAAGGTTAGGTTAGGGGTTTGCATAAGGCTTAGATCAAAATAACAGCAAGGTTTCTGAGTGGTTAAGGTTAGTGTAAGGGTAAGGGTAAGGCTTACATCGAGTTAACAGCAAGGTATCACTGTGCGCCCATCGCAGACTTTTCTGTGAAACTGACATTGATTCTGAAGTTCAGACTCCGTGGGAGTTTCACGGATTTCTGAGAGATCAGGCTGCTTCCCACCCAGCACTTGTGACCGATGCGAAGCTCAGAAATAAAAGCGTATTTAATATGTAAAACAATTGTCAAAATAAACAAACTGCGAGGAGTCAAAAGCATACTAAGTAAACAACACTTAACTAACACTGTAACATTGAACATACATAAATCCAATGACCGACAGTACACTCACAAACACAGGAAGTGGTTTCAGCTGGGGGTTGTGAACGGGAAAAGAAAGCGATCGATTGGTTGGTTTAAAAAAGGTGATGAGACAGATGAGAATGATCCATTGGTTACTGACATGTCTGGGAAAACAGTACATAAAACATGGAATGGCTCAGAATTTGCTGGAAGCTTGGCCCGTCACAGCCACCAGAGGGAAATTGTGACAAATGCGGTTAAGTCAGTAGCTAAATTTGCAATTCTTTAAGTTGTTATTTTTGGAGTAAAAATGTTCATTACAAGCCACAATACACAGTCTTGTCTGGGAAATAAAATAAATGAATATGCGTGTTCTTCATTTTTGCAGGTGCAGACAGTGCTACTGCTGGATGTCATGATCATTTAATTACCCTGTCTATCTATGCAGAAGAAATCCAGCTGTCCCGCAATATACACTCACCTAAAGGATTATTAGGAACATCCTATCAATTTCTCCTTAATGCAATGATCTACTCAACCAATCACATGGCAGTTGCTTCAATGCATTTAGGGGTGTGGTCCTGGTCAAGACAATCTCCTGAACTCCAAACTGAATGTCAGAATGGGAGAAAGGTGATTTAAGCAATTTTGAGCGTGGCATGGTTGATAGTGCCAGACCGGCCGGTCTCAGTATTTCACAATCTGCTCAGTTACTGGGATTTTCTCTCACAACCATTTCTAGGGTTTACAAAGAATGGTGTGAAAAGGGAAAAACATCCAGTATGCGGCAGTCCTGTGGGCGAAAATGCCTTGTTGATGCTAGAGGTCAGAGGAGAATAGTCCGACTGCTTCAAGCTGATAGAAGGGCAACTTTGACTAAAATAACCACTCGTTACAACCGATGTATGCAGCAAAGCATTTATGAAGCCACAACATGCACAACCTTGAGGCAGATGGGCTACAACAGCAAAAGACCCCACCGGGTAACACTCATCTCCACTACAAATAGGAAAAACAGGCTACAATTTGCAAGAGCACACCAAAATTGCACATTTGAAGACTGGAAAAATGTTGCCTGGTCTGATGAGTCTCGATTTCTGTTAGAACATTCAGATGGTAGAGTCAGAATTTGGCGTAAACAGAATGAGAACATGGATCCATCATGCCTTGTTACCACTTTGCAGGCTGCTGGTGGTGGTGTAATGGTTTGGGGGATGTTTTCTAGGCACAACTTAGGTCCCTTAATGCCAATTGGGCATTTTTTAAATGCCACAGCCTACCTGAGCATTGTTTCTGACCATGCCCATCCCTTTATGGCCACCATGTACCCATCCTCTGACGGCTACTTCCAGCAAGATAATGCACCATGTCACAAAGCTTGAATAATTTCAAATTGGTTTCTTGAACATGACAATGAGTTCACTGTACTAAAATGGCCCCCACAGTCACCAGATCTCAACCCAATAGAGCATCTTTGGGATGTGGTGGAACGGGGGCTTGGTGCCCTGGATGTGCAGCCCACAAATCTCCATCAACTTCAAGATGCTATCCTATCAATATGGGCCAACATTCCTAAAAAATGCTATCAGCACCTTGTTGAATCAATGCCATGTAGAATTAAGGCAGTTCTGAAGGCGAAACGGGGTCAAACACAGTTTTTTTTTAATTACTATGAATTAGTATGGTGTTCCTAATAATCCTTTAGGTGAGTGTACATATGTATTGTGTGCCATTTATACTATGATTTCTAAAGTGCATTGTGATTACCACTCAAGAGGCCTGTTCAATTGTTGCACATGTCAAATGACTGTGGGATACAAGACTAAAGCCAACAATGCAGGACCAAGGGAATAGTACCTAGCAGTACAGTAGTTTGAGAAGGATGACTGGATTTCAGGTGAGTGAATGACATGCCTTTCTCTGGACGGTGATGCAAGCAACTCCAGATGTCTTCGGTTTTCAGCTACATTTTATCTTTCTAAAATCGGTGACCAGGCAATCACATTGTTAGCCATGCCATGGCACATGACAAACCTAAGTCATGACTTGATGTTACCACGGTATAGTATAGCTAAGAAAAGTGCCGGCTACCCGTAGGTTTTATTTCATCACAAATAAACACTTTATTACTTAAATCCTTCGACTGGCTAGCATGTCTACATCAGCAACAGTGTTATAATGGTGAGACATAATATATTCATCTTTATTTTGTGAGTAGGCTTGTCTGGAAATTGGTGTTGAGACTTGAAGCAAGAAGAAATATCCACTATGTTTTTTATTCAGCTGCTTAGAGTTGGCATACTGATACTTCTATATTACATACTACTGCACTAAGTGATTAGGCTACTTCAGTCGTCTGTGCAGTAAAAACAGGGAATTGTCAAAGGCTTCAAACCCCCATATAAAAACCTGTTTCAGAATGAATGTTATGATCCTGTTTCCGCTAGCATCTAGGAACAGTTCTCAGCTACTGTGCAGCCATATTTATCTGAATCCAAATATGCAGAGGAAAAACTTCTAATTACACTGTAAAAAAGAATCTGTAAAAAGTACGGGCAACAAATAACCTTCAAGACAATAACAGAAAATATGTTATAAACACAGTAGATTTCCTTTAGCACAGAGAGCTGACATTACTTTGTTCCCTTTTAACTCAAATGATATAAACAATTAGTATGTGGTTCTATGGAAAGCCATTTTTGTCAATATTAAATAAATAAATATGGTGATGAAATAAGTCCTGAAATAAATAAATGACACAATAAATATATAAATATTTAAATATAAATATATAAACGCAGTCCAATAAAATATTAAATTGTTTTTTGTTTCATAATGGTGTTTTTCAAAGGAAACCTTTTATTTATTTCAGGGGAATTTTATTTCATAATTCCACATTTATTTATTTCAAGCAGAGACTGTAAAAAATATGGACAGCCTGACTGTGACATCACCCATTGGTTTGTGAAAAGCGTTTTTGAAGCTCATTGTGGGCGGAGACGGTCGTCGCCATCTTGGTAGCGCGTCACTTGACGTCAACCTCGGATAACCAAAAATGGTCAAAGAGGCGGTGCGTGGGTGGAGCTGAGGTGCTTGGTTGCTGATGTCATGCCCACCGAAGTGTGACATTAGCAAGTTAGCATAGGCTA
>JACXGM010040458.1:0-2500 GCA_016801145.1 Umbra pygmaea
GACTGTCTGATGGGTACAGGTTAAGTTCGTATTCAGGAAGCATTGCATGACATTTAGTCATTAAGTAAGTACTATTAACAGACTGTCTGATGGGTACAGGTTAAGTTCGTATTCAGGAAGCATTGCATGACATTTAGTCATTAAGTAAGTACTATTAACAGACTGTCTGATGGGTACAGGTTAAGTTCGTATTCAGGAAACATTGAACCAAATTGGTAGCCTGGGAGAACCCAGACGGACTTCCGGCAAATTTAGATTCGCTCTGCAAGTCAGTTGGGCCAAGAGCCTATTCAAGCCCATTTACCATTCACAACCGTTGAGGCGGGCATGATACGACGACGATAGCGCAGCTTTACTGTCATTGTTTGAAGCTGACAATTACAACAATTACTGCTGAAATGGAACATCCGCAATATCACTCATTCGAATCAGCTATCGCGTCTGTTTTGAGCGATTTGAACGTTTAATTTTTGTTAAAAAACTATCAAAGAACAATACTCGAAGCCTTCATATCTGAAGAAAATGTTGTTGACTCAACAAAAGCCTGATAAATCCAATTCCGCCGAGAGGCATTTGAGAGGCGTCTGTTGGTGACACCCCTTTGGATATGGGCTTGGAATAAACCTTGCCCAGACCCACTCTCAGTGAATACTGAAAAGGGTCTGGTCAGTGCCGGCCCAAGCCTTTTGGGGGCCCTAAGCAGAATTTGATTTGAGGGCCACCTCCTACCATGCAGAGTCAACTTTGCACTTTATTGGGGGCCCCCTGGTGGCCAGGGGCCCCAAGCAGCCGCTTAGTTCGCTTATGCCTTGGGCTGGCCCTGGGTCTGGTGTTAACCAGGCTACCAAATTGGCTCTCCTTTAAGACCATCCGAAAATATCTAAAATGCATCTCCTCGTCCATGTCTCTCAGTGGCCAAAAAAGAACAGAAAAAAGGCAGTGCATTTAAGCAAAACAGCGGTAAAAAAACTAGACTGTGGCATTGACAGACTGTTTCACAAGCAGGCTACTGTACTGTGGGGAGTAGCAACATCACTGACATAAGCTTTGCAAAAAAACTCAGAAATAGTTTGGTTAAAATGACAGGGTCATCTGTTTGTAAAGTGTCTATTTTTCAGTAACGTTTTGAAATGAACACTTCGCCAGCAATTAGTACTTTGTGGGCAGTTGTAGGGCTGTGCAATTAATCAAATTTTGATTGTGATTTCAATTTCAGCTCCTAACGATCACAAAAAAACTATTATTTTGTACATTGCATTTTCTAAGAACTATTATTTTGGTCTTTGAATGACACTCACAAGTGCACTTTTGTCCCTCCCGAAACCGAAACTCACTCAGTCGTTTATTAAAGATGCATTATATAGTGTAACTCCATATCCATCTTCTTTGGCACAAAACACATGCCGTTGCATACTTTTTAGCCAAAGATGTGTGCCCCATTAGCACAGTTGAGAACGACCGCTCTAGAATGTTGTTGCATACTTTGGACAAGCGTTATAGTTTGCCATCTCGCCACCACTTTACCAGAGTTGCTCTGCGTGCTTTATATGAAAAATGCTGTGCAGAAGTGGCGACAAAGGCAGAGTGTTGATCTATGGTCTACAGTAATTTATATATTACAGCAAGGCGATTGCAGCAGCTCCATGAGTTTACCTCACAGCAACGCAGGTACTTTGTTTGTTAGTTAGCCTATCAGCTTTGTCAGTTTGTGAGTCTTGTTTAAGATATTTAATTTGTGTCCTTGCAGTGTTGTTTACTGAAACATTTTTCTTTAGTATTAGATTGCGCATCTCTCAGTACCGAAGCAACAAAAATAACAACCCCCCCACTATCATTGAGCAGTTTATCACATTCTATTTCTTGGTTTCATTAGCACAGGTGTAGTGTAGAGCCATGTATTACTTTTTAACAATTATTCTAGCTAGAAAGCCCAGCTTCGTGTTACTTCTATTCAGTAGTTTGTTTGATCTGCTGTTTGCGATTTTACAGCAGACTCAATTAAGCACAGTGATTGTGCACACATGAAAAACCTGCAGGCAAAATAGAAAATATGATACGTTTAAAAGTGTTTATATATAATAAGTATAAATAACTTATTTGCAAATATAATTGAAAGACATTGCTGTCTAATCAAATCCAAACATTCAAATGAACTATGTGTGCTGGTCACCCTCAACAAAGTCAGAAAATGCACATAGCATAAACCTGCTGGCAGACATCTTGCAAATAACATTCCGGTGGTGAACGACACAGCTGACATAGGCAACACCCACTAGCGTCATGGCGGCAAAATGCACCGCATTGCAAAGAAACCCGTTCAACCAACGCGCAACAAACACAGAAGTTCGAGAGGATCATGACGCTGTCAAAGTGATGCCATAGCCACAGCAGCATAGAATTTTGGTCTTTCCCTTCAATTAGAGCATAATTAAGACCTAGACTGCCAGGTGAGAGGAGATAATAACGAATTAGTGAGCTACTCCATCAGGCTTGTACAAGG
>JACXGM010040458.1:7500-10313 GCA_016801145.1 Umbra pygmaea
GGTTGACCTGGCAACCCTGCGCCAGGATTAGATAGTGTCGCTGAAAGAACACTGCTCGGTTCTTCAGCCCCTTGCCTTATATATCTAAGATACTGGAAAAAAATGTGAATACTCAGCTTACTTTTTAATAAGGAATAACATTTTTGATAGATTCCAGTCATGTTTTAGAGCTGGCCATAGTGCAAAGTTTGCTCTTTTGACGGTCTCTAATGACATCGTACAAGGCTACAAGATTACACTTTAAGTTCGATTTTTTTATTATGTTAAAAAGACAATGTAGAGCCATAGTTATCAACATTAAGAGGGTTAATTTCACTGAAGTTTGGGAAAAACGTGCACAGTACTGTAAAAAAAATGTGCATGGCACATTTGAACAAACGCACGAACAGAAAAGCCCGTTCTATTGTCTCCCACCAAAATAAAAATATTGCCATGGCCCTGGCCTTGGTATTAAGAATCCCTTAGTGTAAAGACCAGTTAGAAGTTTAAATACATCTTACAAACTCACCGCATTCATCGTTGATGTTACGAATTTGGAGTCGTTTTAGATCAACTAAAGACGCGGTTAATATTCAATATAAACGTGTATCTCGCTGGCAACAAAAAATGTACTTCCGGATCACGATATTTCAAAATAGATGTCAGCGATTAATCAAGAGAAAAGTGTTAAAAAACAAAATGTATTAATGATCAGTTGCGGCTCGTATTAATTGGCTAACAATTCTAAGCCCTCCTTGTCCTTTACAGTAAAGGTGAGAAAATGATTGTTAAAAATTTAAAACAGATTGTATACAATTTTGTTGAAACCACAGGGTGAGCATCCGGTTTCACAAATTGAGGCAAATGAGGAAGTGCCTTAAACCTGCATTCTATCTGAATTCCGCTGGGGGCGATGTGTCTGGTTGCAAAAGAGCTTGGATTCTGTAGAAGTCTATGAGAAATTGAGCCACTTCTCACTTGGATTTATTAATTTAGTAAACACTTTCATAATGACTATATGGTCTCAATCGCTAGATTTAAGCCTTTTGTAAAAATTCATAATGTTAGTTTTTTAAATTATGGTTTCGTTGATTTTAAAACAGGCGATAAAGCAAAGGTACCTTTAGGGTGTGGCTATGATGTGATTGACAGTTTGCGGCCTGTCTGTCAATGACAGAGGTTTAGCATAGCTCATCCATGACGACACATAAACTTCAGTTTGGGAAAGACGAAGAAGAACGTGACTGTGAGAATTTAATCGCCTAATAATGTCTTGTTCAGCGTTCGGTGGCACGACAAGACACTCAAATGAGTCTGCAGTTAGGTTTTTCAGGTAAGTAATGTTAAATTTGTAATACTGTTTTTCTAAAGTCAACTTGAGCATACTAATTAACATCCGTTAGCTAGCCAGGTTGCACATTGTTTACCGAGGGAAGTGGGCTATGTAAATAAGTTATGCAGACCGTAAAACGAATAAACATATATGTAACTTTACAGTCGTATACAGTAGATATGTCCAACATTCTCGCTGGCGATCTGTTTATAACCATATTTCGTGTTATTGCATGTAATGGAAATGTTAGCGTAAAATCATAGCCTGATATAGCTAACGTTATTGTACAAATTCAAACCCTATTCGCACGGGGTTAGTATCATTTTGGGACCGCGTGTGATTTAGAAATTATCCCCTCACATGAGTTTATTGTGGCGCATTCGCACGAAACTCAAGCGGCGACTGCTTTAACTCAGACATCGTAACTTTTATTTGAATATACTGAAATATATGTACTCCGAGAGTTGGGCAACGTTACCCGGAGGTGCACATGGGAAAAAAGTTTAGTTACATTATTGTTCCATCTTGAAAAAAAAACGTAATGTATATTATAGTCACATCTTAACTTAATCTATTAAATATACAACCCTGATGAAGGCTTGTAGCCGCAACGCGTAGGTGTAAACTTGTCACTTCTTTTAACCCATGAAGAAATAAAGGCTTTTTATACTTTCAAATACTACTGAGTGCCTTGGAATATATTTTTTCTATTCTGACTGAAACATCCCGAACATCCAAAGAGCACCAAGATAACTAACTCACACCCCGTGTAGCACTATGTCTGCATTTTTTTGCTTTCTATTAAATATACATTTTAATCATTTTCGTTGCAGATGTGGTGCCTTGTTAGGGTAAATTGATAACATACACACCTTTTGGATGTGAGATCTAAATGCACCAGATTTCTTTCAAAACAGATTTCCTTCTGATGCCAGGCTTAAGCAATGGTTGGTGAACATGAGGAGAGACACCAGAAAATGGAGCCCCAAAAAGTCACCTCTGTGTAGTTCCCAATTTGAGGAAGATCAAGTTTTTCACAATTTTAATGCATTATTTGTACTTTTTATTTATAACTTAGTGGTGTAAGTGTCTGCAATAGAAAACATAACTTGGAGTACCAAAACAGTGTGTGGAATCGTGGATAGCAACAGTTAATTAAATCATCAGTCACCCAACACGATGTTTGTGATAATGGTGTCAAACCTTTAATATCCACCAACATAATTTCATTACATCTGTCAGAAATTGGTGCAATTGCAAGTATATTACAGTCGTATGCAAAAGTTAAGGCACCCCAGCCACTTTTCATTTATAAATCGGTGTGGATCAGGAATTTAATTTTAGAAATTGTCAGGGGTGCCTAAACGTTTGCATACGACTGTATTGTCATTTTGGCTTCATTGCTCTGATGTAAATGGTTTTGTATATACAAATATGTTTTGAATATTTGAATAACCACTATTAAAAGTTATTTTTCAGACATTACTTAATTTTTTGAGTA
>JACXGM010040459.1:0-10313 GCA_016801145.1 Umbra pygmaea
CAAGACAAAGTGGACATTACTAGTGTGGTTATAAAGAGATGTAGAGTTATATACTGTTTAGCAAGACAAAGTGGACATTACTAGTGTGGTTATAAAGAGATGTAGAGTTATATACTGTTTAACAAGACAAAGTGGACATTACTAGTGTGGTTATAAAGAGATGTAGAGTTATATACTGTTTAACAAGACAAAGTGGACATTACTAGTGTGGTTATAAAGAGATGTAGAGTTATATACTGTTTAGCAAGACAAAGTGAACATTACTAGTGTGGTTATAAAGAGATGTAGAGTTATATAATGTTTAACAAGACAAAGTGAACATTACTAGTGTGGTTATAAAGAGATGTAGAGTTATATAATGTTTAACAAGACAAAGTGAACATTACTAGTGTGGTTATAAAGAGATGTAGAGTTATATAATGTTTAACAAGACAACGTGAACATTACTAGTGTGGTTATAAAGAGATGTAGAGTTATATAATGTTTAACAAGACAACGTGAACATTACTAGTGTGGTTATAAAGATATGTAGAGTTATATACTGTTTAACAAGACAAAGTGGACATTATTAGTGTGGTTATAAAGAGATGTAGAGTTATATACTGTTTAACAAGACAAAGTGGATATTACTAGTGTGGTTATAAAGAGATGTAGAGTTATATACTGTTTAACAAGACAAAGTGGACATTATTAGTGTGGTTATAAAGAGATGTAGAGTTATATACTGTTTAACAAGATAAAGTGAACATTACTAGTGTGGTTATAAAGAGATGTAGAGTTATATACTGTTTAACAAGACAAAGTGAACATTACTAGTGTGGTTATAAAGACATGTAGAGTTATATACTGTTTAACAAGACAAAGTGGGCATTACTAGTGTGGTTATAAAGATATGTAGATTAATATACTGTTTAAAAAGACAAAGTGGGCATTATTAGTGTGGTTATAAAGAGATGTAGAGGTGTATATATTATTTAACAAAACTAAATGGATATAATTTTGAAAGTCATAATATAGATGAGTGCAAAATCATCAGGGGTGAAAAAGGTGACAAGGATGCAAAGTTTGAGTTTGTGATAAGAGACGGTCTATCCAGCAGCATTGAGTTTGTGATAAGAGACGGTCTACCCAGCAGCATTGAGTTTGTGATAAGAGACGGTCTATCCAGCAGCATTGAGTTTTAGCTAACATCAAGTCTGACACAGGGTGGCCCAAAAGGGAAAAGATATCTATGCATATTTTTATTGCAGATCTACACGATTAACGTGGATGACCTACTTTAAAGTAAAAACTGTGAATTTTACCAAAAGATGACAAGTTTGCACACATGTAGACAGGGTGGGAAATTAAAACCCGCCACCCGCCAAATGCGGGAACATTTTCCGAATCTACCAGTCACTCTGGCGGGTGAATTGTACAACATATGATACGTTTTTTATTGGGCTACTTTAAACATTATTCTTTTCGGATTGGAAATAAACGCAATGAACAAAAATGCAGAAACTTACTCATTAACAAAGAAAGACGCACTTCTGTCGAGGTGCATATTTGATTCGTTTTCGCAGAGCTAGTCTGTGAGAACTCCAGCCTTGAGCTGTGGTAGCATAAAGATAGTGCAGTATAGAAGAAAAACAAATCAATTTAGTTCCCAGTATTAAGCCTGAGTAGGATTGATTAAGTCAATATAGAAAATTTCAAGGACAAAACGTGTATAATTACAGATATGGGGAAGTTGATGTGATGATGATACGATTTTATGTAATCGCAAAAAGGAAAACACACACATACAGCGCAGAATGCTAAAGGCTCATTGGATGATTCAACTGTCACTCAAATCACTTGTTTAGTCTGTGATAATGATTGGATTCTGATAAACGCCACTCTCATTTTACCAGAGACAATTACACTCGCAATGTCAAACTTCTCAAGTGTAACTTAAACTATTAACAACGGATTCTAATTCAGGTATCTTACATCGCCATAATATGGTTTCTTATTATATTTAATGTTGTATTATGTTTCGTTTCATTATTGAAGAAGTACTTGCAGCTTTCATTGGAGATAATTGGGTGTCAGATGGCTCAGTGGTTAGGGAGTCGGACTAGAGTCAAAAGGTTGCTGGTTAGATTCCCTGCTGTGCCAAATGTTGTTGTCTTTGGGCTAGGCACTTCACCCTAAATTGCTCCAAGAACAATGCCCCTGTACTTAAAGTCACTCTGGATAAGACTGTCTGATAAATGACTAAAATGTAAATCATTTAACCAATGCTTCAATATTTTTATTTGTAATCCCAGATGTTTTACAAACAGATTATTAGGAAATGAATTTACAAATGTGTAAATATTGTGGCAATCGTCAGGTGTTACAACAGTAAAGCTTTACACCTCTGAAAGTTGATACTGCTTACTGTTGCATGAGTGATTTAAAAGTAGCTGACTAAAACACGGTAGTAGGTCATACATAGCTAACAGATTAGCACAATTTGTCAATCATCTGAAAGTTATTCATCTCAGACTTGTCTTCACCAAATGTCCCTTTAGTAATTGACCTATATTAATAACACATGTATTCATAATGAATTTAATGTATTGAAGCAATATAGAATATGCTAGTGCATTTTCTTTTATGTATTTGAATTTGGTAAAAAGTGGCTGGTAAAATTTCAGCATCAAAAAAGTTAATTTCCCACCCTGCATGTAGATATGTAGTTACAGAATGTTGTAAATTAATATCTGATGTGTGAAGATGTTTACTTGATAAACTCACCAACTTGGAGCTTAATGTTACTTTCTTGCCCCTCTTCATTCGGTATGCTGCACTTGTAGTCAGCAGTATCCTTTAGAGTGACTTTGGACAGTTTCAGGGAGACGTTGCCATTTATCAGTTGATCGTTAAACAGTGACGTCCTGCCCTTGTATTCTGGAAGCTGGTCACCGTCTGAGTCTTGATCATCCTTGTACAGATGAACCTTTCCTGTCGTCTGGTCAGATCTTGTCCACTCCACTATGATGTTATCAGAAATGGGTTTCAGGTAACAAGGCAGAATGACGTCATCACCAGTAAAGGCTTCGACTGGGCCAGCCTGACTCTCAGATGACCCTGGAGAAAATACAAATTACTTGGATTAAATCATATTGTGACACGTATGAACTAGCTTAAATGAAACTTGACGTTTTTGGCCAGGATGTCATTGCTATATCCGTACGTCCTATAGAGAATGTCAGCGATAACATTACAAAATCGAAAACAATGTATCAAAGGAGCTTGCCTCCCAGACCGTGTAGCACTGTGCAAATATGTCGGTGCTTCCCTAGTTTCGTTTTGTTAACTTCAGCGTTTGCCTGAATTTTATCCACAATTGGTGGAAAGCAGAAGGTATAGGGCCCTATATTTAAAGTGATGGTTCAGAGTAATATAAACACAGGGTCATTTGCACCTTGACCTCAAACCAAACAACCCCCCCTAAGCTTTTTTCCATTGTTATAACATTGGTTGAGTTACAGCCATCAGCCAAATGGTTTAGTGCATGCGCTAATGGAACCAAGTTGGTATCTCATAAATAACCCCACTAATAATGCTGGGAATGTTACCAAACTTTTACAGGAGTACAATTAGGTTCTGTACTTACAAAACAAGGCATTGAAAAGTTTGTAAGTACACCAGAAGTATATTCAAATGACACTTGCCTGATGGCTGCTACTCTCCGCTGCTAGGCTATGCATGTTGTGCCCTGTGTGTGATCTCGCAGGATTGCGGTAGCAGTATATTTAAATAAAAGTTACCTGATGGCTGCTACCGCGAGATCCCGTGAGATTTTACTACTGTAAAAGTTTGGTTCTTTCATTCCATTTCTATGGTCTAAATACTGCACCAGCTGTATGCACTAACTAAGTTAGTTTACTCTGTATTTAAGTCCTGTTTGTGCATGTCAGCTGTTGCTCATTACTTCCCGTTTTCTAATCAGTCCATGTGTTTGTACAAGAAGAGGTTCCTCTACGTTTGCCCCCAAAAGGCAGTATTGGTTTTGTGAGTATTTTCGATATTAAAGTAAGTTTATTTTTAACTGGGTCTCCTCATTTGTGTCATGCTATTCAGGACCACAGAAAGCAGTAGCACTGCTGATAGCAAGCAGCCCCAAACCATGATGCCCCCTACAGCATACTACAATTGGGACGAGATATTGATGTTGGTGTGCTGTGCCTTGTCTGCATGCAATTCTGTCATTTCTGTGTATTCCTTCCATCCATCCAACTCAACTTTGGTTTCATCTATCTATGGAATATTCTGCAAGTAGCACTGTGACTTAACAAGTAGCAACTTCAGAATTGCGCAAATCGGTTTTCTGGACAGCAGGAGTTACTTGTGTTGTCCACCCATAAACTACTTTGCGGTTTAATATATCATAGACTTGTCAACAGAGATGAAAGCAACATTAAGAGATTTCTGTAAGTCTTTATAGTTGACACTAAAATTCTTCTCGACGCTTACTGAGCATTCTGCGCTATTCTCTTGCAGTCATATTTTGCAAGACAGCCACTCCAAAAAAGTAGCAACAGTACTGATCTTTCTCCAGAAAATGTGTCTTATCATGGACTGATGAACATCAAGGCTTTTAATGCTATTTTTGTAACCGTTTCCAGCTTTATGCTAGTAAGAAATTACTGCTCTTACATCACATGAAGCAACGCTAATTGTGAATAGCAAAATCAAAGTTTGTGAGTGTTTTTAATAGGGCAGAGAATCTCTAACCAACACCTACAATCACATACAAAATAAAATAGATTAAGAACAAACTGTAACTCGTTGCATGGGTGATGGGAACATGTTTTGACAGGCAATAAACTACTATAAATGTCCAATCGTAGGTATCCGGTTGGGTTATGTTCCAATTTAATTAACCCCGTTTGCTTTTTTGATAGAAACTAAACACTTATATTACCTGAGTGACGATGATGGTGATGGTAGTCCAGTTTAGTGGTAGCAGAAATATTATATGCATCCCTGTGCATGGCTACTACCTGACACACACCTGACACACCTGACCCACCTGACCCACCTGACCCACCTGACCCACCTGACCCACCTGACCCACCTGACCCACCTGACCCACCTGACCCACCTGACCCTAATTCCAACAAGACTGCCCCCTGGTGCCAAAGTGACAGCCCAAAACACAGAAAACTAAACAGTCATAAATGGTAGCAAAAAGCTCTCACACACACACAGAACACACGGCCATGGAGCACACGTTAGGAAAAGCACAGTTAACGGTACAACGTTTACACTAGGGCTGTAACGATACGTGTTATAAAAACGAAATCATGCTATTTTTGTTCAATTGTATTTTGTCAAAAGAAGCCATAAACGCTTTCTCTGAGAAACATTTAGTTAGCAATTGCTGGCAGATTATAGTAATAGCAGGTGATTGCTCCATGCGTTTACCTCACAGCAACACAGCCAATTTATTTGTTAGTTACCTTATAAGCTTTGTCTGTTTGTGAATATTGTCTATGATATTTTATTTGTGTCCTTGCAGCTTTGTTTACTGAAATATATTTCTTCTGATCAGTATTAAATCGCGCATCTCTCAGTACATCAAAGCAACGAAAATAACGACTCACTCATTGAGCAGATAATATCCACGTTCTCATTCTGTTTCATTAGCGCAGCGCATACAGTGTGGAGCCATGTATTACTTTTGAACATTTTTTTCTACCGACTGAACAGCCAGGCTTTGTGGAGTTTCTTCTAATTAGTTTGAACTGCTGGTCGCGAGTGTGAAACAGAAGCCATTTGATTTACTTTGTAAATGTAAGAGAACTTGATTGAAGAAGGATTTTCGACATGCCCGAATCATCTCCACAATGGAGTTTAGTTCCGTTTGTCTTTCAACAGTATTTTGTTACAAAAACCAAAAGTGTTATAGCTTTGACTGTCAATTTATTTTACTCAGGGATATTGTTAATAATTAGCATAGTTAATATTGTACTTTGGTCAGTTATACAGGTTTTTAAAATGTTATTAAAAATATCATTGTTTTCTCTCACCCCCCCCAAAACAAGAATCGAGGTTTGTATCGAACCGTGGGTCAAAAATCGTGATACGAACCAAATCGTGAGTTTGGTGTATCGTTACAGCCCTAGTTTACACTATGAAACAGTTTGACTGCCTTACGCAGAACAAACCTTGAACGGCCGTTTACTCTGCCGGCATACCGTGTTTTATCCACATTATTTATCTCCAGTCTACAACATCCATTTGTTCTTCTTTTTCTTCAATGGTATCTGGCAGATCGCAACCGACTTAATGGTGCATATACTGCCACCTACTGTACCGGAGTGTGAGGCTGGCCACGGCCCACCCAATTCAAATTCTCCTATCTAAACCAGTCCCCCTTAAAAATTTAAAAACAGCCTTCGACACCACCCCACCCCCCTTCCCACCACCCAGCAACCCCCCCATGTCCCACTTCCTTCCCTGCCCCATAACCTTCACATACAACATTTCCCTCTCATCATCATACTTCCCACAATACAATAGCACATGTTCCACCGTTTCCTCCACTCCACACCCATCGCACAGACCCGTCTCATGCCTACCCACCACCTTTAAAGATGAGTTCAACCCTGTGTGCCCTAACCTCAACCTACACCAGATCACCTCTTCTCTCCTACACCGCATAGTCACTGCCTCTACCCGTACCGTCCGCTGCACCTCATAATACCCTCTCCCCTTCCTGCTACCATCCCACTTGCGCTGCCACCGGTCCAGTCCCGTGCCGCGTATCAGCGCTTTAACTTCACCCCTGCCCAACGGCACCTCCACACTCACCCTATCTTTCCCACACGCACTCTTAGCCAGCCTATTACCCTCCACCCCCACATGAGCTGGCACCCAACAAAACCTAACCTCCACGCCCATCCTTTCTAACCCCAACAACAACACCATCAATTCCACCAACACATCACCCCTATCAGACCTACCAGACCAGATGCTCCCCAAAACCACTGCCGAGTCAGAACACACCACCACCCTCATAGGCCTCACCTCCTCCACCCACCTCAACCCAAGAATCACCGCCACCATCTCCGCTGTGTACACTGACACCTGGTCTGTGACCCTCTGTACCACCTGCACATTAAATTCAGGCACATACACCCCCACACCTACCCACCCAGTGGACAGATCCTTAGACCCATCTGTGAACAGCTGCACAAACTTATAAAAACCCTGCCTTACATACCTCTCCACACGCCTACCCATACTACCCTAACATCAATCTGCAGCCTTGCAGACGCACCTTTATCGACAGCCACAACATCCTGTAGTAGTGATGGGAAGTTTGATTCTTTTTACTGAATTACATCGTATCTTTGAATCTCGTTCATTCAAATGAACGAATCATTTTGATTCGTATCGTTCATTTGCGCATGTGCAGATCGAAATGAATGAAAAGAATCAGTATACTGATTCGTACCATATGTACTGGATCATAGACACAAGCCTTCGCAAAAAAGAAGGAAATAACTAAATTAATTAACCATATAGGCCTAATGGATCATAGAAGTAATGCACCTGCGCAAATCCAAAAACATTTAAGATAATGAACTAATCTCATACGACGTCTGGTAGAAAGTTTTACATTTGAGGCAATCAAATAAGTGTATGTTGTTCATTTCCATCCCGCAGCCTGAACTTTATATTATTCAAACATTTGTTCATTTGAGGCAGTGCGCATAGGCAAAATGTAACAGCCTACCGTATAATCAATTCATTATAACAAAGACGTTCAGGGGCCAAGCAGTAATACGAATACATACGTGTGTAGTAAACCCATTATTTTAAATATCCAGCGTCATATGACTTCGTAACAATTAATATAAAGCTCATGTACCAATACCGGGCAATGTAGTAGTACGACATACTAGTACCGAGCAGTATACTGATTCATAGAAGTAATGCGCCTGCGCCAAAAAGAACGATATGAACGACTCATGTACCAGTACCGGGGCAATGTACTAGTACAACATACTAGTACCGAGCAGTATACTGGATCATAGAAGTAATGCGCCTGCGCCAAAAAGAACGATATGAACGACTCGTGTACCAGTACAGGGCAATGAATGTACTAGTACCGAGCAGTATACTGGATCATAGAAGTAATGCGCTTGCGCCAAAAAGAACGACATGAAAGAAAAGAACCCGTACAATGATCCGTAGCTACTGGAAGATATAAATAATTGGCCTTGGCAAAAAATAAAGAACAAAATGAATGACCCAGATTATTTATGAATCATAGAAGTAATGTACCTAAGAAAATCCAAAAACATTTTAGATAATAAACTAATATCATACGATGTCTGGCAGAACGTAATTTACTCCATTAATGAAGTTCTACGTTTGAGGCAGTAAAATACATGTAGCTGTCTGTCAGTGTGTGTTCACTTCCATCTGACAGGCTGGGGTATTATGTAAATATATTATTCAAACATATGGCTTAGGCAAAATGTAACAGCCTACCTTATATAATATTTAATTAATTATAACAAAGATGTTCAGTAGCCAAGCAGTAATATTGATATATGTGTAGTAAACCTATTAATTTAAATATCCAGCGTTAAATGACTTCACAAGAATAACCATCAACAAAAATGCTTGAAATATTTATTTTGTACACAATTAGGCTGTACTCTTATACACTCACAAAATATTAAAATAAATCCTATAATAGGATGAACAGTGCCATATGATTAAAGGTGCATTTGTCAAATTAAATTAACACACTACTGTCTTTGACAGCAAAAAGAGAGGTACTAAGAGTCAGAGGTGCAATGTATTAGGTAAAACACAGCTATTAAATAAAACACAACAAGAAGTAAAAAATAAGAGGTAGAACATAACCATGTGCCAGTCATGTATTAGTATGTGCAAAACCAGAAACCAAGTATTTTACTCACAGTAGTAAAACTTAAAAAATAGCAACAATAGTTATTTTTAAAGGCCATTACAGCCTACAGTATATGTTGTGGGCAATGTTTCGTTTGGCTTTCCTGGCCCTCTCTAAGGCAGATTTGCATTTAGGAAAACAAGCTCCCGGACCTTAGAGGGGCTGAGCCTATTTCTCCTGTCTGTGATTATTTGTCCTGTCTTTGAGAAGACTCTCTTGGAGGGCACAGATCTGGCCACAATGCAGAGTCTGGCCTTCATGACTTCACAGAGGCTTTTATAGACAGGTGCAGTTCTCTTCCACCATGCCATGGGGTCTGCTGTACGTGGTATCAGTGACTCCGCAAGGTATGCCCTCATTTCCATCATAGCCTCTGATGTGGAGTTCTGTGTAGTGGTGGAAGCTGGCCTCATGCTTGCCACCCTCTCATCAAAGGCCTCCCAAAACATGGCTCCTGCTCCTGCAGTCATGCCAGTGTCTGACTCCTCTTCTTCCCTGCAAGTGGGGGTAATACCTGCTCCAAATGCAATGATCCTCTTCACCGCCTCGTCTGCAGCCTTGTCGTTAACAAATGCAGGTTTCTTAAACCTTGGGTCCAAACATGTAGCATCTGCAAGTTTCTCAATTAGCTCAACTTTGCTAAACCTCTTGTTGATTTCCGACAACAGGCCATCCACCAGTTTTTGAGCTGCTTCATGTTGGGAAGGATTCCGTTGCTTCAGGGCAACAATCCGCTGAAGTCCCTTTGCCATCAATGACTTTAGAGGCAGTCACATACCTTTGAAATTTGACAAATATTAAAATGTTGTTTATTAACATATAACAGTTACAAGAGTGTACTCTAACAAAGTAACTATAAGCTGATATTATACTTTCTTTTTTAAATAATAAGGCTATAAAACAGTATGCTGGACAATTAAGGTTACCTGAAATTAATATAGATGTTTACATACCTCTCAGCACTCATTTCTCTGGTGACTTCTTCAAAGGGCTTCAAAATGTCACATGTTTCAATGACAATTTCCCATTCATCTGGGGACAGTGCTGGCAGAGTGGAACTGGTAAGTGCCATGGTAGTGATGATGGGATCTTTCACTTCAATGAATCTCTTCAACATATAAAATGTTGAATTCCATCTAGTAGCCACATCTTGCTTTAAGCGTAATGGCTCCTGTCCCATCTGTTGCTGCGTGGCCTTTAGCTTGTCTGAGGCAAGTGTGCTTCTGTGGACATATTCAACAATAGCTTTAATCTTTTGCACTGTGACTTGTACCTCCCTTAAGGCTGCTCTCACAATGAGATTTAGCACATGTGCAAAGCATGGTATGTGGTCCCAGTGGAGGTGGTCTCTCAGGGCTGCCACAAT
>JACXGM010040460.1:0-10313 GCA_016801145.1 Umbra pygmaea
CCTAAACAACGATCAATATTAACCAAATTTCTCTCTCATATTGCTCATCATAACCACTGAAAATTATAAAAACAACTAACCCAAATTCCAATTATTTTATATATTTTTTATTTTGCTGATCCGAAAAATGATCCGATCCGTGACTCTGATCCGAAAACCGATCCGATCCGTGAGTTTCATGATCCGTTGCACCCCTATCTAAAAGCCTACAGTAGTCTGACTCAGAAATACGATGTCACTAAGACATAAGCTGTATCCCTTCTAGCAGTGACATTTTGAAATAGTTTGTTTTCAGACTGTGACTTTTAGTTGTGAATCACGTTTTTTATTTACAGACCATAACGTATTTGTTTGTGAATTTTAAATGTGTTTGTTTGCAGATTTTTAATTCTATTTGTGGACTGTGTTTCCTATTTACAGATCGTGAGGTATTTGTATATAGATTTTGTTCATTTGCAAATATTTAGCAGTAAAACGAATTGCTAAACTTGAGTCAAAATGTTGAAAACAAATAGGAACTAATCCACACACATTACATGATCCACAAATACAAAAAGTACAAATTGTTTTTTTGCAGATAGTGAAATATATTATATAATATATTTGTGGATTGTGTTTCATATTTGTAGATAATGAGATTTGTTTTTGCATCTTACTTTTATTTGTGCATCGTTTTTTCTATTTACAAACTATAGAATATATTTCTGAATTGTCTGCGCATTTGCAATAATATTGAAGCAAATCTATCTCCATAGATTCGTATTCATTATGTGCATTTAGCAGAGGGAGCTTCTGAGGCTCCCTCAGGGCCATCGCCAACAGCCAAAGGTGACGGTGAGACACCACTGAAGTGGCCATAATTCAGCCAGAACATGAAGCGACAGCCTCGGCCTTCTGCAAGATGGCGGCTGATGCCTTCCCGACCTCCTGGATCTCGATTGGGGTGAACAAGGTCCGCCCGAGAGTAAGAGAAGCCAGGGCTGAAGACAGCATGGCGATGTTAGAGGCTGCCCCGCCGGATTGTGCGCCCAACACAAAACACTTCTCCGCCAACATGACGGAGGTCTTGTCTTTCGGCTCTGTGAAAGTGGGTTTCTTGGTGTTGGACCAGGCCGCCGAGCCACTGACCAGGTGAGCGGCCAGTGATTGGTCGAGGCGGGGAATGCCACGTCGGACTAATTCCTCTCTTCCCGCGACGTCAGTGAAAGGCAGGTAGCCTTTTACAGGAGCAGAGATCTGGCCTAGTGGATAGCATTGTGGCCTCACAGCAAGAAGGTTCTGGGTTCGAACCCCGCTCATCCCAGGCCTTTCTGTGTGGAGTTTGCATGTTCTCCCTGTGTCTGCGTGGGTTTCCTCCGGGTGCTCCGGTTTCCCCCACCATTAAAAAACATGCATCTTAGGTTTGGGACTACAGATGGAAATTAGCATCTATGCTATAATTTGGCTCGTTTACAGTCTGTACAGAAGTGTAAGATTGTTGATTAATGTGCACTGTCCCAAGTAAAAAAAATTAACAAACAAACGACCAGGAAACTTACAGATAGTCAGCTAGGCCGACTTCTGCCATGACCTCTTCGTCTCTTCCTTAGTAGCTGGCAGGTAGGGGATACCGAGCCTGTCAGCAGCTGTTTGCACGAACTCGGAGGTGTCATCGTCCTCTTCCTCGCCAGAGGATGAGGTGTCAGCTCTAGCACGTGGCCCCACCGGGGCCAGTAGAACTGACTGCGCTCCCCCGCTCGGTGATAGCTCCATAGGAAGCTGAAGCTCCCTCCTAGCCCGGAGTTTAGGAGGCATGGCGGCGCAAACTGAGCATGTTAGATTAGGGAGCAACGCGGCCCTCGCGTGTTCGACCCCCAGACAAGCTATGCAGAAACAGTGGGTCTCACCATCTTCTGTGAGGCGGTGGCAACAGCATGCTCTGGACTTTTGCTAAATATAGATGATTACGTTAAAACAGTTTTTAATACTTTCCCTCCGATCGTTTTAGGACAAGGGCAAATAAAAAATCAGGTTTGACTACGTCTTTTCAAACCATAATGAAATCACCTTCCCTCTCCAAATGATGCAGCCAGCTCGTGTGTCATAGCCATATTCGTTGCAGCTGGACGGGCTCATGTTAGGCGCGGGACCAGAGCGAATGTAACGGTGTTCAACGCACCAAACCCAGTGTGTGATACCGTTCTGTTTCCCCCAGTCCAGACAGTAGTATGAGCCCACTCCCCTCAAATTAAGATCCACCGACCGCAGCTAATCGTTGTCGTTGATTACGAAAACTCCAGACTCTTGAAGAAATATACTTTGCCGTCACTTAAGTCCTTTTTACAAACAGCTTTGCCAAATCTAAAATCGAAGTATCATGATTGCAGACATGGTGAAAACAGTTTCGTACTTCTCAACAACACAAAGCCCTATGAATTTAACATAAACTTTATTGAGGCGGACTCGAAGCCTCAAAACAGATGAATACAGTCAGTCTATTTTTGAAAAATCACACAGGGGAAGCAAGCACCCAGGGACTGAAGGACTTACTTGCCTCCTGGGATCTGACTGTATATAGCTAAGCCACAAACTTGAATAGATGGACAATTATAGTGTTTGGTCATAGACAAAACCTGGCAATAGGTATACAGATGTAAACAAGATGACAAAGTTATCATGACAGTTAAAAGAAAAAAATAAGTAAATTTAGTGTCATTAGCATGAATACAATTCAGATGCAGTTATTGTGCAAACTAATGTCATTAAATCTAACAGTGCTAATTTTGGCAGCAATTCAATAATTTTAGTTTTTTTACAGTTTAACTCTGGACAACAGGTCTTCTGTGGGTGGACAAGGTGATCTGAATGTGCTCATGATGGAAATAATATGTTGCCTGAATTCAATGATAAAGTTGTTTAAAGGTACAATATGTAGTTTTCCAAAACAATAACAAAAGACGTACTTTGCATTAAAAAAACATCACTATAACTATATTATATATATTTCTTAGTTGTGTACTTACATTATCCTAAATGGTTCCACCAACTTTCAAACCCAGAGAAATTAGTAATATAAATCGAAGACACGGGACATTTCATTTTGTCTTCCGTCAATGGCGTCATATAACCTTTGACTGCTGTAGTTGCTCTAAGTTCCAGGGAACCGCCAAACATAACGTGAATAAAGTTATAACATTTTTTCTGCCGGAGACGCTAGATTGGAAGGTTGTCATTGACGACGATAACAAACCCATGATCCCACGCTACTTCCCGACGTCATCCAAGTACATCTTTTGCTATTGTTTTGATTGAGAGACCCCTAGCGGCCAAAAACTACATATTGTACATTTAAATAATTTTGATCCACTGTGTAAAGAGCCCAAGAGCAAATTACTTATTTTTATTTCCCTTATCATTGCAATACCATTAGAGATATCAAATTATACTTGGGGTCCGCATGGCATAGTGCATTGCAGGACAGTCTAAATCATGATGGACATGGGTTCAAGCCTGACTTCTCTGACTTTCCCCGGGCCTTCTGCATGAGGCAGGGCAAAATTGGTATAGAGCTGCCTGAATTTTGTGTTCAGATTGGTCACCTGTAAATTCAATTGCAGAAGTATAATCGGTGCACATAATCATGCCATGCATGGTTAATGCATAATCATCCCATGACTAAATGCTTCCATGTTGGATGAACAGTGCGAAAATAATCTGCGGCTCGGGCAACATGTGTTTGAGTGAACCATGTGCACACCCCTAGTCATCCCACAGATCTGTACAAGGAGTTACGGAGCTGCAGACAAGGCAGAATTAAAGATATTATTGGGAAGGGAAAAAAATCTGGAAAAATCACAAAGAAAAAAAGATGTCAAAATATCCTGAAAATATATTTTGTTCATATTGCCCAATCCTAGGACACATGTACTGCAGTAATTGTTTTGCTTTACCAACTTATTGCATCTGGCTTTACCCATTTTGGGAAATTCCTAAATAAAACCGAAATGACCAGTTAATGGGTTTTTAACTAACTAGTTACCATAATGAATCATTTTCTATTCTTTCTATTCATATCATAGATCACTGGTTACTAATGAACTCCTGTTATTGGTCATTTTGTTCTTAATCAGGAACTTCCCAAAACTTCTGAACTCAGCCGCACTTAGTTTGGAATGTACAACATTTACTTCTGTACAGGTGTCTTAGGGCTGGGCAATATTAACTAAATATAATTTTTACACCTACCATGTTGTGAAGAGGGAAAAATACATTAATGGATGTAGTTTTTTGGTTACACACAAACAATAAACTGCAAAGAAACACAGATTTTTTTATTTTTTTGCAAATTTAATTCAGGCCGGTAATAATTCAGTCCGGGCCAGTAAATTTTAGATCAACTGGTCCGAAAGGGCCAGTGAGAAAAAAAGTTAACGTTGGACCCTGCACAAGTGTGCATTATATGCACTAAAATACAGTACTTTTTTACATTATGTTGAACTGTCCAATGTTTGGTGCCTGAAAATGGGAGGGGGGGGGAAACTGTACAAAAGGTTCTATGATTTCTAACCTGTCCAACTGATATGTATGAATGTACCCTCAAATTAAAGCTATCAGTCTGCACTACAATCTTAATGTCATTGTCTCCTTTCAAACTCAATGCAGTACAGAACCAAAATAACCACAAAATGATCACTGTGCAATGTATTGTGGTGCTCACTGTATCTATTTGCCTACTTTGCACTGTTGTTTCCTTCTAAACAACTCTGTATAACTCACAAAGCTCTAAATGTGTTTCCCCATGAACAGCAACATGGGGGGACAACATGTTTACTGTCTTGTTTAGCAGATACTCTTATCCAGATTGACACATAATCAACTGAATGGGGTCAGCCCTAGTGGTGTGTACCCTATTTAAGGGGCTCTTGTGTCTTGAACCACTTAAAGCTTTACATAATCTTCCCTGCAAACACATTTTTTTTACATTTTTTTTTTAATAGCAGTGTGTTCAAAGAAGTGAGTAAAGCTCACAATGCTTATAATAGCTTTTATTTCCATACATGCAAATCTTTGGGAACACTGCACAGTCTATTCCAAATCAAAACATGAAGAAAAATCTATCATATTTGTTATTACTTTACAGAAAGTAAAGAAAAAGGTATGTAGTATGAGAAACATCCCCATGTCATGATGCTTGCGCCACCATGCTAATTGTTATAGTACTCACAGGTAACTTAAGATCTTTGATCACCCTGGAGTGATTGTTGACCTGAGTCTTGGCCAGTTTGGCTATTCTTTGATAAATTGGAATGGTGGTTTTCTTCCATGTCTTTCTGGTTTTGGTTGCCATTTTAAATCATTCTAGATAGCTGAGCAGCCTATAATTTTCTGCACTTTTTATGTTTTCCGCTTTCCAATCAACTTTTTAATCAGCGTATGTTGTCCTCCTGAAAAATGTCTGGAACGACCCATTTTGTAACCAGCATGTACAGTGCATTTGGAAAGTATTCCCAGCGCTTCACTTTTTCCACATTTTATGTTACACCCTTATTCCGAAATAGATCTGTGGAGCTTCACATGTCTTTTGGCCAGCCGGCTAGATAACTACCTGTAGAAACGTGACATGCAACCTTGTTGTATATTTAATAATTCATCCCTTTTATGGGACCATAAAAACCCACAAATACTATATAATCACATGCAGTGGCTGTCGTGGTGTACAGTTGATCTGTTGGTCTTCACTCAGGTGGTGTCTTTGAGGTGGGGTTGACCATATTTATCACCCTTTTCCTGTGTCTATGCTTCTCTCAGAAAGCCCATTGTGTTAAATAGGTGAGAGATGCTGGCTGTCAGCCTGCTGTTAAGATATGCATATTGGTCCTGTAAACCATTTCTTCATTCCACCACAGAACAGGACCCTTCATATGTAAAGGTGACAGTCCTAACAGCACATTAAATGCCCTCTTGCACCTCAATAAACAAGCCATTCAACAATCTTCATATTCAATGAAGAAATACATTTTCTTCATTCCCTCTACTTGTGATGCTTAAATTTATGTAGCTTGTGTTTTTTGTCCAAATTTCCACTAACCCTGCCTTGTCATTGCTCCTCAACTGCTTGGAAAGATCGATGGCATGGCGAGGGGAACTCACATGGTTCAGCCAACCACATGATGCCCAGCCGCCGATTATTTTCGTACTGCTCACCCAACACGGAGGCCTTTAGTCAGATCATGCACAGGATGATTACTTAGGTGATTGAATTAACAGGTTCCCAGTCTGCACACAAGGACTTACTAGAGAGCGACAGGATAGATATAGAATAGAATCTGAATTATCTAAACCAAATCAGGGCTATGCCAATTTGCGCTGCCTCATGCAGGAGGTCCAGGGAAAGTCAGAGTACCCATAGTCAGGCTTGAACCACTGACTATCATGAACTAGACAGTCCTGGAATGCAGCGACTTAGCCCACTACGCCACGTGGAACCCCCATTTTTTGTGACTGTTGAAGTCATGTAAAAAGACTTTGGTTGACAGCTAATCAGAGTATGACTTTTAAAGTCATTCATTAATTTTGTATTGGTGCGATACCTTAGATTTGGCAAACTATGAGTATTATTATTAATTATTTTTTTTTATGAAAATGTTTGTTACTGAATGCTTGTTGGTTTAATGGCAACAATAACAAAAATCCCTTATCAACATTTTTATTTTAACAGATTGATTAGCACAAGTTGGATTTTGGTGCTGTTACTCTACATGTTTGACAGAGAAATTGCTAATATTGGTAGTGTTCATTGAATGGGATTTGTTTCATGAATGCCAGAAAGTCATTGTACCAGTATTTTAATTAAATGCACAATATATTAAAATCATCACAAAGGGTCTTTGATCTTCACAGTACATTGCATGTACTTTGGACCATTTTGATAGGACACACAAAAACAATAGTAATATACAGGTCTCTGATCTTATGGGATTGTTCCACAAATAGAAAAAAGTCTAGTATTTGAATCAAAACCAAACCAAGGGTTGCTGTATTACTTACAGGAGAACCATTGAACAATCCATAGACTGCCGACATCATATTTTGCAGTTTGGTAGAAAATCTCTTGAACAGTATTTGTTAATGGACAGACTGCTCATCTAACTAATGAACTTTATTTACATGACGTTTCCCTTACTATTCTGTGTAGGTGGTTGATATCATGCGTGTGAACGTGGACAAGGTGTTGGAACGTGACTCTAAGCTTTCAGAGCTGGATGACAGGGCGGATGCCCTGCAGGCTGGAGCCTCTCAGTTTGAGACCAGCGCTGCCAAACTAAAGAGGAAGTTCTGGTGGAAGAACTGCAAGGTGCAGGTCACATACACACGTAAATAAAGCCCACATACACACCCTCAAAGAACAGCATGATAAGATGTTTAAACTGTGTCTCTGCTCTCCAGATGTGGGCCATCCTAATAGCTGTCATAGTCATCATCGTGGCCATCATCATCAGTGAGTATTGCTTTATTGGTAGACCCAAAACCACAACACGAAGGACTATGTTAGGACAAAGTTGAATTGGATCTCTAGCTAATTCCTTTTTGTGGTTGTCTGTTTATCACTTCTCTGTCTTCTGTGTCAGTCTGGAACAAGTCGTAAATGAACGGTGGTTGGAGGCAGTTGAGGACAGAATGATGATGAGGAGGAGAGAAGCAAGTGAAGAGCTGAATGTCTCAGAACCAGAAGGTCATGTGCTTTATCCAACCAAGCTCCAATGCCCATATTCTTTCCCCATGCTTCTGGAGGGCCTATCCAGTGGTATTTGGAAGAACTCATTGCACCTAGAAATAAATTGCATAGAACTGAAATATGTTAAATTAATAGAAAATCTGGATCTTTATCATCTATAACCTGATATTACCTGCTCAATTGATCCATGGCTCAAATACACATTTAATGTAAATATACACACACTTTGTTGGGACACAACCTCTGCTTGTTGGGACCACCAACATTATTCCCTTAAACTGACTTACTGCTATATTTATATGCAAAGTAACTGCCCAGGGTTTAAACTCCTATGTAGTATTACCAGAAATCACTTACAATATTAGTGAAATACTTTAAGTAATAATGTTAAAAAGCTGCTTTTCTGTGTGGGAAAGTTGTGGGCGTACCTCAACAGCCAAATGGTTTTTGCAGTTTAACTTTCATAAAAATAGACAACCCATTGACTAAGTCCAATTTTTAGAGTGCTGATTGGCTAGCTGAAACTCAACACGAGAATGATGTCAGCCTGAGCATTCTTCAGTCTGAGTTGAATGGTTGAGCTGGTTTTTTCAAAGTACCTTTTCAACTAATTACACTTACAAATACAAATACAAATATAATACATTGTTTATGCATTATTTAAAAAATATATGTTATTAGGCATTTTTATGCTTTGCTGGGTATAGACAGTGGGGAATTGAATGGTGTTTTGCTACAAACCCAATTGTCCAGATTACAAACCATGCTGCAGCAGTACATGTGCCCCAGAGGCAGGAGATTAGAACACTGGACATCCTAGGCAACTGAATATTACTTTTTGCAATTACATTTTCATTGACCATTTACTGTAAACCTAAACGTAGTTCTTCTTTCAACCCCAATTTTAAATTGAACCTTAATCCAGACCCCTGAACTAAAAGGTACATTTTCCTTCATAAAACTGTCCACCAAAGGACAAATGATGTTTCAGGGATTTATTCTGTCCCAGCTGAGATGCTAACACATACAACCACTATGGCAAGGCTTAACATTTATTCCTATAAAAGTACTATTATAACTATTATAAAAAAGTCACTATTTTAAAGTTACTAGTACTTTTTATTGAGTTGCTAGTAACTATTCGAATGGTTACTAGTATCTATTCCAGTTTTACTAGTAACTATTAATTAGATAATAGTATCTATTCTTTAGTTACTAGTAATTTTTACAATAGTTTTGAGGAACTATTTTGGTTTCATTATACAATTGTTATAGATACTTTCCAATAGTTCAAATAGTTACTAGTATCTATTTCAATTTTACTAGTAACTTCTCATTAGATACTAGTACCTATTTATTAGTTACTAGTACCTATTCCAATAGTTACTAGTAATTATTCCAATTTTAATAGTAACAATTCATAACATACTAGTACCTATGTATTAGTTACTAGTACAATTGTTACTAGTAACATTATTATTATTACTAGTAACAATAGATTTTTTTAAACTGACTACTTGATAGTTCAATTTAAAATGTTGCTAGTAACAATACAACGTTTTACTAGTAAGAAATAGAATATGTAACTAATATACAAGTACTAGTATCTAATTATTAAAACTGAAATGGATACTAGTGACTATTAGAATAGATAGAATTGTACCTAATAAAAAAGTACAAGTATTTAATTAATAGACTCTAGTAAAATCAAAATAGATACTAGTAACTATTGTAGTAGTTACTAGTAACTAAAGAATAGATAGTAGTATTTAATGACTAGTTACTAGTACAACTGGAAAAGATACTAGAAACTGTTGGAAGTAGTTACTAGTAACGAAATAATAATTACTAGTAACTTTAAAATAGTGTCTAGTACATTTTTAGGAATAAATGTTAAAACGGCCTGCCATACTACCACACACTGTAGACATGCAGCTCTAGGAGTAAAGCACATTATCTAGCCATAACAAACTAACAGTGCCTTCCAATGGTCTCCACATTCATACCTGCACACACACAAAGGGGCACTAATGGTGTTCTCCTCTGCAGGCTCCTGCTGTTCATATACTAATCACTCACCACTGTGAGAACTACAACCTTTACATTATTTTGTTTGACGCCAATAAATGTATTGTTTTGTTCATTAAATATTTGCTGTGTAATGTTAGTAATCCTAAAAGAAACATTGTATTGGATTTTGTGCCAAACCCAAGGGATATTCTCTGGAGTGAAATGCTGTTGGATCCTTCAGATTATTCTGAGAATCTAAACTGTTGTCTTGTAGGGGGACATTTCTGTACATAACATTTCTATTTAAATTTCTTTAAAATAACATTTTACTTCCTCTAGTCAAATCTCTGCCATTGTGAATGTTAGAAACAAGTGCAATTCTACTAGCCTTACATTGCCATGTCTTGGTTGAATAAAAACATTTTATCACTAAGTACAGTACGTTTTGTGTCCATTTAGCTAGGAGGGAGTGAAGATTATTTCTGGATTTATCAGTGCTGAAGTCATTTCCATCCTAAAGGGTTTATTATTGGTAGAAACTACCTGACTGCACTAGAGTAGATCTGAAAGGGTGGGATCAGTATGAGAA
>JACXGM010040461.1:0-10313 GCA_016801145.1 Umbra pygmaea
CCAGGTCTGGAAGGAGATCCCCCAGGACACCATCTGCCATCTCATCAGGAGTCTGTGATTTCAATTGTTTACTTTGATTTTCGGTGTCAGTTTGAATCCAGCCCTCAATCGGTTGGTGATTTTGGTTTCCATTGACCGTTGTTACATCCTTTTGCTCTCAACAAATTACACAATGTACAGTCAAGATTTTGATCTTTAATATATTTCGTTTGAGAAGTGATTTGTGTTCCTATAATGTCTGTGATCAGTGTAGATCAATACCTGGGTTTATTTCATACAGCCTTTAGACTCATCCTTAAATGTCTGTGATCAGTGTAGATCAATACCGGGGTTTATTTCATACAGCCTTTAGACTCATCCTTTCAAGGCTGCCAATCATTTAGAGTAAACTGTAATAACGTTTTAAAGGAGCCATTTCAAATGTCTGGACGAAGTTCAGTGTGGTGACTGCTTAGTGGTTCACAGCCAAAAACAAAAAATGACTTGAGGTCTGCCAAAAAGAACTCTTGGCTGAATTGAAGAAAATGTTTTCTCTGTGTTCTTCTAAAGATAAAAAATGACATTTTCACCCAAAAAAGTGCATTGGAACACTTGCATCTATTATTCTGTAACACAATTTTTATGAATATGTTTTATGCAAATGTATTAGTGATCATGCATTTTCAGTCTGCTGTTTTTCCTTTTTACTTTCCTTAGTTAACAGTGGGTCAGAACTCTAAAGTGTAGTTAATATCTTACTGTTCTCCTCTGCCCACGTCCCTCTGGCTATGTTTATAACCCACATAACCTTCACCTCGGACAAACCTGGGAGGCCAGCACTGCACTACATTAGATTAATTTTGCTGGACTCAAGCTTTCGATATCATCTGGAATCGGTTTTGAGCGTCTTTGAGTCATACGGTCAGCAACAGCAATGTGTCAATGTGATATTGTATTTTTACATCACTGCTGCTTCACAGGTCAGTAACAAAAGGTGCAGTTTTGCAGTACGGTGTGTAGGAGTGGAGGAGTTGGCTGGCTCCAGAAGGTGTAATATCCCTGCTTGGCTTCATGGCCGTGGTCTGCTGGTGTAGGGTCTGAAACCAAGTACACCTCACTTTTCGAGGCAAAGCAGTCATCATAAAAAATAAGGTATTGGTTTGGTACAGAGTACAGTTTACATTTTAGCCATTTAGCTAATTATCTTATACAGAGCGACTTACATTAAGCACAGGGACATTCTCCCCGGAGTGCCTTGCCCAAGGACACAACCACATCTGACATTTATCAACATACAATTCCGTTATCCATATCATGTGGATGTACGTTGTGATTAACTGTCCTGCAGGTATTTTGACATGCAACTGTCCTGTTATCAGAAGTTGATAGCTGGGTTTTGAGGCCTAAGTTTCAGCTGATTTCAGTCAAAAAGATCGTTGGTATTTACATTTTAGTCTTTTAGCAGATGCAGAATGATCGACAAAGCAACCTACACGTTAATATTTCCACAATAAAAACATTACAGTGGCAGGTCACCACTGCTAAATCATTGATGCATGTTACAGTGCTCAAGTCTCAGTCTCAATCAGTACAATGTTTTACATAATATCCATATTCTGCTTTATTACACCGCGTTCCAAATTCTTATGCAAATTGGAATTAAGTGTCATAAACATTAAATATTTTGTTTTTCAATCAAACTCATGTAGGGTATTGTGTCTCTGGGCTTTTTGGATCACTGTAATCAATCTCAGACACCTGTGATAATTAGTTTTCCAGGTGAGCCCAATTAATAATGGAAAACATTATTAAGCATGTTTCAAGCAATAATGGAAAGAAAAAGGATCTCTCTGCTGCGGAAAAGCATCAAATAGTGCAATGCCTTGGACTAGGTATGAAGAGATTAGATATTTCACAAAAATATAAGCTTGATCCTCGTACCTTGAAGAGATTTGTGGCTGATTCAGAGCAGGGACAGGTTCGTGCAGATAAAGGCATAATGAGGAAGGTTACTTCCAGACAAATTCATCGGTTTAAGTGAGCAGCTCCTAAAATGCCATTACAAAGCAGCAAGCAGGTATTTGAAACTGCTGATGCCTCTGGAGTCCCACGAACCTCAAGGTGTAGGATCCTCCAGAGACAGGCTTGCAGTTGTGCATAAACCTACTATTAGGCCACCCCTAACCAATGCTCACAAGCAGAAACGGTTGCATTTGTCCCAGAAATACATGAAGACTAATTTTCTAACGGTCTTGTTTAATGATGAGTGCCGTGCAACTTTGGATGGTCCAGATGGATGGAGTAGTGGATGGTTGGTGGATGGCCACCATGTCCCAATAAGGCTGGGATGTCAGCAAGGAGGTGGCGGAGTCATGTTTTGGGTATCAATCATTGGGAGAGAGCTGGTAGGCCCCCCTTTAGGGTCCATGAAGGTGTGAAAATGACCTCAGCAAAGTATATAGAGTTTCTGACTAACCACTTTCTTCCATGGTACAAAAAGAATAACCGTGCCTTCCATAGCAAAATCATCTTCATGCATGACAATGCACCATCGCATGCTGCAAAGAATACCTCTATGTCATTGGCTGCTATGGGCATAAAATGAGAAACTCATGGTGTGGCCCCCATCCTCCCCTGACCTCAACCCTATTGAGAACCTTTGGAGCATCCTCAAGCAAAAGGTCTATGAGGGTGGGAGGCAGTTTGCATCAAAACAGCAGCTCTGGGAGGCTATTCTGACATCCTGCAAAGAAATTCAAGCAGAAACTCCATAAACTCACAAGTTCAATGGATGCAAGAATTGTGAAGGTGAAATCAAAGAAGGGGTCCTATGTTAACATGTAACTTGCCCTGTTAAGATGTGTTTGATTGCAATTCCTTTTGATTTCAGTAAATATGACCTAATGCTGCAAATTCAACAAATTACAATTTTCAGTTCTTTACAACTTCTATAATGTTGTTCATAATAATTTGGAACAGTGCATTTTGATTTATTATTTTAAAACACTGTTCATTGGGTGGTTTGTTGTTATTTGCATCGACAATTTAGGGAAATCAGTGTAAAATATAATTTGCATAATAATTTGGAACGCGGTGTATGGTTTTTCAGACACAGCTTCACTATTCGAAACCGTTTGAGAGCTGACGGCAAAGCAAAGCGATTGTAGGTCCTTGGTTGGTCAGTTGGTTTGGTATTTTAGAATATCACCTCAGGATTCCAGCGCAGCTCACCGGAGTCAGACACCAACAGCTCTCCCTCCAAGCTGCCTGTTCTTTCCTTCTGATGGAAACACCAACAACTCAACTGCTCAAGCAAAACAGACACAAAAGCAAACCACCCTTTGCTCTCTGCGGTGTTGAGACGAGATGTTCCGCCGCGGGGGCTGCGAGTGAGAGAGCGAGTGGATAAAACGTGCAGGGATAATGAAGGCAGCAGTGGCCCAGGCCTGTGTGTTTATTTCTGGGGCTGAGTAGGGCGCGCAGCCCCCCCGGCACACTGTTGCTGAGCCCCGATGAAAATGGCTGCTGAGCAGTAACGGATGCTCCGTTTGGAGGGGTATTGATTTCCTCTGCGATCTGCATGTATTTTTGGGAGGCCTGTGTGCTGGAATGGCCTCTGCTCCGTGACTCACTCACAGAGACTGCTGCTAGAGCGCCGGCCTCAGGCACTGCTTAGGCCTCGGCGGAATAGTCCCCCCTCCTCTCTGTGGTAAGGGGCAGAGGGTAGAGGGCACCAGCATGCTTAAGCAAATGTGGTGGTTTTGTTCTCCCTATTCACTGCATGCACTCACCTCAGCAGCAGAGCAGCTCTAGCCTTTTCTCCTATGGAGGGGGGGATGGTGTGAATATGTAAAACAGAGGATAATGTGAGTAGCTTTTTCTTGTTAAGTTATTGGTTCTCTTGTTTTCCCTCAAACCACATTAATTTGTGTTATTTACTTAGAAAGCAGGGCCGATGTGTTGGGTGTGTATTTTGTTAGGGATGGTCGGGGGATGTAAACTTTTTATCTGGATTGGAATGATTCAGGTTTTGTCACTCTCATTGATTTCGCTGCACAGGATGAGATTCATGTGGTTTTGGGACATTTCTAAATACAGAAACTAGGTAGTTTCATCTGGATCATAATGATCCTATCAGATCACAGGATCTTGATTTGAAGTAACCTGACCAAAAAATGATTAAAAAAGGAAGTTCGACCATATGTTTAAAATGGCTTTGAGTCTGGAAATGTCACAGGCACACACACACACACACACACACACACACACGCTTGGTTTGCTCTCAGATGCAGAGTGCAATTAGCGCCTCTGAGCTGAATCCTTATTAGCGTTCGTTAGGTTCACACAGGGCAGTTTTCAGCAGGGAACATATGTAGGCCAGAAGCATTGCACATATACAAGTAGTACAAATTCCCCTGGACCGGACGCACAGCTTGAGATGCGTTGGCGATGACGTTAAGCTGGCAGCCTAGTGGTCAAGTGCCTGGGCAAGGAACAGGAAGGTTGTTGGTGCTAATCTCTAAACCGACAAGGTAAATTAAAAAACATGTTTTTGTGACTTTGAGTTAGGCACTCAACCATAATTGCTTCTGTAAGTCGCTCTGGACGACACTTTGCGAAATGACTAAAATGTAATTGTAAATAATATATAATTAAAGTTGTTTAAAGTTGTTTAAATATAAAGTTGTATAGGCCTTGATCAGTTGGTTCAGTAATTTAAAAAGGCCTTCACACTGGACAAGTTGTTATTGTTTTTTTATTTTTATATTTAACCTTTATTTAACCAGGTGGGCACGTTGAGAACATTTTCTCATTTGAGACGGCGACCTGGCCAAGATAAAGTGTTGAGGTACAGACAACAAAAAGTTACACAAAGTTACAAGACAAGGAGTGCACAATAAAGTCAAAACAGAGAATAAAACAGTGTGCAGGTCGAACAATAAGGCATTTGTACAAGTAGTGCAACCGATGTCGAAACAAGGAGGTAGATGGTTGGTGAATACAGTCGCTTGGCGCTGTACAATACAGACAGTTAAGAAAAAAAATAATAATAATAATAATGATGAAGAGTAGGGGCTGAGGTAGATGGGTAATACTAAGTTCTGGTCAACATTATTGGCACCCCTGATCTTTAAGTTGTTCTTGTACAATTTCTCCTTATAAGATGTGCGTAGTGAAACAACATTGGTCTATATACACACGAGATACAGAACAACACAGGATAAAACAATTTAAAATAAAAATTGAAATTGAATCTGAGAAACTACCAGCAGACAGGTGCAAGAAGCTTATAGACTGCTACAAGAAACATAAGGAGGCTGCCATTTTATCAAAGGTTGTGCAAGCAAATATTATGGAAGGGTGTATTTAATACTCCAGGTTATATTTGGTGTTTTACCTGTGAAATCACCTCATGTATGTTGAAAATGCGTCTTTTGGAAAAAAATAAGCAATCCAATATTTCTTTAAGTAAAAGAATTGGAATGTTCTGCAATGGCCCAGTCAATAACCTAAGCTGAGTTCAATTGGCCATGCATTTCCCTGGGTGAAGGTAAAACGCTTTTGAATGCACGCAGGAACTGAAGATAGCTGCAGTAAAGTCCTGGCAAAGCATCACCAGGGAAGAAAGCCAACTCTGTTAATGTCTATGGTTCCAGAGTTCAGCCACTCATTGAATGCAAAGTATTTGCAAATAAGAATTAAAACTCACATTTTAATTATGATTGTTCCTTTTTCCAATACAAAAACAAAATGGTTGCAAATACTACACAGTAAGTTGCTCAAATCCTTACGCTTACCCATTTTCTGCTTCTAACACATCAACTTTGAGGACAAAATAAAGAAGTGGGAAAAATGAACAAGCCATCAACAGATGAGGTACTGTAGCGGAAATAGCTGAAAACGTTAATGCTGTTTCTGATAGAAAGGCGTCAGAAAACACAGTGCATCACAGTTTGTTGAATATGGGGCTGCTGTTTGAGGCAAAGGGGGACCTACACTATTAGACAGGTGTACATAATATTATGGCTGATCAGTGTATATTACATCGCCATAATTAAGGAATGACAAAAGTCACCTGTACAATTTCCTTTCTATGCTGTGAATAAAACATGAATTATTATCTTAAAAAAATAAATCTTAATTTCAGATTCCTTACCGGCTAAGTAAATTATTATTATTATTATTAATCATTGTTTAGCCAAATTCCCAGGTATTTATAGGTAGGGAGTAGGGACCCATTCTAAAACAAACTTGTCAAGTTTAGTAATGTTAAGATCATCCAAATGTAGACATTTGGATCTAGAAAAAATATTTTTCATTTTAATTGCGCTTAACACAAGCCGGAGGCCTACAAGTGTATTTTGTAGCAATTGATAGTAAGTCTGCAGGAATGTAAATACTTGAGTAAGAGATGGGTTTTGAAAGCATTATGTTATGTACAGAACAAAAATTATGACATGTCATTGTCCAAATATTTTCAGAACTGACTTTAGGTACATTTTGAATTATTTTTTTAAGATATTATAAATGACATACAAAATATTTAAGGGTGCCAATAATGTTGAGCAGAACTGTATGTCATGAAGAAATACATATTAGTAAATGACAATAATAAATATACCTTAAACTTACAATATGTATATTTTTCTATATACCTATGTTATATATATTTTATTGTTGTGTACTGACATTATCCCAAATATTTCCACTAACTTTCAAACCCAGGGAAATTTGTAATGTAATTCGAAGACACGGGGCATTTCGTTTTGTCACTGGCGTCATATAACCTTTGACTCCTTTAGTTTCCGGGGAACCACCAAATGGCATTACATACAGTGAATAACTGTAACTAAACATAATGTGAGTAAAACTATTATTAATTTAACAATACACAGTGCCGGCGCTAGCTATAGGCAAGAACCGTTCACCTGGCAACACTACAGTATATTTTCCCTGCAACACAAACTCGGATTTTCCGTTTCAAAATAATAGCGCTCGTAAGTCATTACTACAATCATTGCATAGATAGGTAGTGTATCCATGTTCATGTGTTGCTAAAACTTGTCTATTGTTGGATAAAACAGATTCTAGTGAATGTTTTTCAAATGTAAACGTGTTTTCACGAGATACTGACAATTTTCAATCAAATTGTGTGTACAACATATTTGTTTCTGTTTTTAATAAAAGGTTATTAAAAACATGTTAAATTATAATTTTTTGCTATCACATGCTCGTATTGTTTCTTTACACACAATACAATTGCATTTAGTTCCAATTCAGTAGCTTTATAATGAATTAACAATGATTATTGCAATGAATTAAAACGAGCGCTATTGTTTTGAAAAAAAAAATAGTTCACGTTGCTGGCCTAATAGTGTTATTGTTTTGATTGATAGTTCCCTAGTGGCCAAAAACTACATATTGTAGCTTTAATTCAATACACATTTTAAGAATGCTTATAACAAGGCTGGGCAAGGTAGACTTATACTTGACACATTTCAATATTATTGTTTACCAAAAGTAACTATACTTCAGTCCATTAACTGTCGATTTTAAACAGAAAAGATTTCACTTCACCTTTGTAATTTGTTGTTTCTAGTTCCCTTCAGGTTTCAGTTTTGGATAAACTAAATATTTCGTATATCAATTGTATTTTTATTGAATTGATGCAATATATACATTCAGTATTACTATTTGATGACTTAATTCTACTGTTTTGTAGAATCTATGATTTATGCTAACTAAATCATAGAAATAAAAGTCCAGGAAACATATAGGTACACTAATTAAAAAAATAATTACAGAGCAATTTTTGCATAAATATTTTATTCTAAGCGCTAGCTAACACTACAAACCGCCAAAATAGATTAGCTACACAGTACCAGTCAAAGGGTTGGACACATTTGTCTATTCAATTAAAAGAGTAAGGGTGTCCAGACTTTTGACTGGTACTGTATATTTTCAAATCAGTACTTGGAGTATAATATTGCCCAAGAATAATGTTGCAATATGCATTCATCTGGGGGATTTTTCTTGTTTTCTGTGGTTGACTATCTTTCCAACAATTAGTGAAGGATTATCAGTAACTGTTTAAAGCTCAATGTCTTCGTGCAGCTGCCCCTTCGTGGAGCGGTTTGCCAGGTTAACTTAGCGTTTTGTCAGAGATATTGATCTGTAAGTTATTTTGAATCTGCAATTTAGATAACATTAGAAAATGTAACAATTTTGTGCCAACTTCAGTTGATGAGACTTTGGCAACAGCGCTGGAGGCCTCAGGATGAAATGTTCATTTACTTTATATTTTTTTAAGCCCCCCCTCCTCTTTAGTCCCTGTCGTCTCCAGCAAAGAGAACGGGAACGCAGGAAAATATAAACTGTTATTGTTAAAATGTTTGTTTGCAAAGAACTTTCATCTTGTAAGGCATCCCACCCTCCGCAGGATTTGAAATCAGTGGGGCTTTCTTTCATGTCTTTCCCTTGACAGTTGGATTCGTTTGTATTGTTGAGCTCAATGAATATTCAAGGCTTTCTCTTCAGGGCTTGTGTACAATAAGAGTCAATGTAACAAAGTTTTTTTATTTTTTTTGCAATCTTTGCAGCCCGCCTCACCTCCCTCCACTGTATTGTCTTGAGTGCTATTGTCAACAATTGTTGAAGGTTTGTGAGGAGGCTTCATCATGCTGATAATATGAGTAGGACTTCGATGAGCTGTTTTGTTTGATTTTTTTGCAATCCACCTTGACAAAGATTTTAAATTGACATCCCTTTGCCTATCTACCTACCTATCTACCTACCTTTCTAACCTCTGCTTCCTACTGTCCTGTCAATAAAAGGAAAACAATTAAAAAGACAACATAATGATCTGTTAATCTAATATTGACGTGTCTTTTTGTCCATAGGTGAACCAGATCTCAAAGACCGTAATCGATCCTCTGAAAAAGTAAGTAGCAATCCTGACCCAGGCCTGTTCTAATGTTTGTATTTCTGTAATATTTCACAAGCAGCTCTGTCTGTAGAGTGGGATGTTTTAGCTGGTCCCCACTAGTAGAAAATCAGTTTTCCTCAGTACAGGCATCTTGAACCCTGGTCCTGGAGAGCTACTGTTCTGTTTTCAGTCCAACCCTAATTTAGTACACCTGATTCTAATAATTAGCTGGTTGATAAGCTGAATGAGTCTACATTTTGTGTGGTGGGAGTGAACCTACAAGACGGTAGCCCTCCAGTACCAGGGCTGGAGACCCCTGCCTTAGTAGGTTTAATGTAAAACACACTTGTAGGTTTAGGCATGGTTAGGATTAGAGATAAAGGTTAGGTTATTGATGTTTGGGATAGAGTAAGGTTAGGGTGCAACAAAAATGGAAAATCAATCATATCACAAGGATGGAAAAACAAATGTGTGTGAGTATGGCGTCAGTATGCATGCGTGTACTTGTTAGATGGGAATGAACGCGTGTGTGTGTCTGGAAGAAACTGTACTTGGCTACCCTTCTTTACAGTCGCCCCCGTCCATCGGAGCACACGGCGAGTGCTATTCCATTCCTAAAGCCTGGCTCTGTCTCACACACACACACACACACACACACACAGAGCATGCAGAGGCGGTGAAGGGAGTGGCCAGGCTGGGAGCAGAGACCCCACCCATCTTCCGTAGTGCTTGTTAGGGTCCAACTTCCTCCTGTTGACCCCTCCCTCCCTGGCGACCCCTCCCTCCCTTGCGACTGCATTTCACAGCAGGGTGTGTGTGTGTTAAAGAGTGACACAATGTGCTTGTCTGTTTCTGGTGGTGAGTTTGTTTATTTCACATCTGTTTATACAGAAGAAATCTGACATTCATTATTTTGAAATTCATTACTCGGTCCTGTCAGACCCCTGACAAAGTGAAAACCCAGAGCGTTCATCTCTTCAGTCTATTTAGTGTCTGTGCGCGTTCTTTTGGTGTCTTCATGATGTGTTCTAGTGGCGGAACCGTGACAGGATGGACTGGTTCTAATTTCCTCTTCCTGGTGGGCGGCAGGCGGACGTGTGGGCAGGCTCTGGATATGGCAAAGAGCCCAGCTTCCTGGGGCAGGGGATTGGCTGGAAAGCAGGATTGTCTCAGGACAGCGCGCACGCGTGCATATGCACACACGTGCGCACGCACACAGGCACACACCACATTGGAACATACATTGTGCGGAGCCATTATAACAGGGGGCCTGAGGCCAGATGAAGTTAGCCATTCACTCCTGTGACACTGAAATAGGTTAGGAAGTAGTCGTTTTATTCCTGCATACATTCATTATGTATTTTTTTTTAAGATGAGGTAAACAAGCTGGTCTGTCCTGTGGTTGTAT
>JACXGM010040462.1:0-10312 GCA_016801145.1 Umbra pygmaea
TATGGCAAATAGTAACCCAATATGGCTTTGGTTAAAAGATAGATGGACGGTGTTGGGTGTGGATGAGGTGTGGAGCAAATGAAACTGGAATATGTAAAACGCACAAGATTTGTAAATATTGTAAATAACACAAAATGTATAAGCTAGAGATAATATTAAAATGGCACAGGTAATTGGTCTCAACATTTGGTCACGGTAGATAAGGGTCGGGATGGGTGTGGAGTGTAGGGGCAATAATAAAAAATAAAAAAATGGGATTGGTTAAAAAAAAAAAAAAAACTTCTGGGTGAACAAAATAGTGGTATTTCTGTGGTCTGACATACTAACGTTAAGAAATATAACTTCAAAGAAATACGATGTAGCCTATTTATATTTTGTATAATATATACAAAAGCCCTAGAATGTCATTGTGAGGTTATTATAATGCATTTTAATTTCGGGAAGATATTGAAGGCCTAGGTGTAAAATGCACGACCTGCCACTGGTAGTGAGCGCACATTTGACAAAATAACAGCAGGTAACGGTAGCCTACTTCCTCGTCTTCTCACCCGGTTACGAATTCCTCCTCTTGTTCTTATTTTCCGTCAAATTATTTTCCTCAGCAGATGTACAGGAATGAAATCCAAAAGTGGAGAAGTCAGTATTTTGGACCGAATATTTTGCAGATTTAGGAGTTCAAACCGGGTATAAGCCCTTACGCCATAATTAGTTGGACAGCCCGCTGGTAGGCTCCCACATGCCCAAGCAGGATGAGTAGCACAAAAGTCCACAATAGTAGTATCCATAATTTAAAAACAATGCACATCGCAAAGCAGTCCCAGGGCCCCCTGCCCAGCTTGACCCAGGGGTCCCAGTACTGCCTACTCCTGAGCCCTCAGCCCCAGGGACACTACCACTGCCGGGGTGCTGTGAGCTACCGGTGATGCCCCACGCTGCCATCTTGGGTGGCTGGCTAACCTGCGGAAGCCTCCGTCGGAGCCACCGCCTGTCTGGGAGGTTTTGTTTCTGCCCCTCCCGCCCTCCTCTTTGGTCTGGCCTCCCCGGTATGGCGGCCTATGGCGGGGGGAAATGTCACACCCAGCCCAGTGAGGGCCGGTGTGCATGAACTGAGATATGGACTCCTTTATAATATTGAGTAATTATGTGTATATATTCTGTTTAATTTGTGTTAGTATTCATTCAATGCATTGCATTAGGTTTTGTGTTTATGTGTAATGTCCCTTAAGTGGTGTGAAACCTCTCTCCCAGTCTGTAGCCCTGATTAGTAACGACATACAGCCGTGTTCATTCAACTAGTTAGAATAATCCATATAAGCTGGACAGACAGAGAGAGAATGTCAGGCATTAATTCTGTTTTTACGTTACGGTGATGATTCTGTATGAGGATATATGTTACGTTGTGTATTGATGGTTGTGCGGGAGCATGTAATGTAAGTAGTGAAAAGTGTGTCTGTAGTCTCCCTCTCTCTACACACCCTACACCGTGACATTGTATGTCATTGGGATTTTTGTGCACTGACTCATTGTATTAAAGGAATAAAAAAGAACACCTGACCAGTAATTGAACGGTTGTTAGATCCAGTCAAGGTTAAAAATCAATTGTCTAGTAGCTGAACCTGTCATTGAACCAGACTGTCTTTGGTTCTGATTGACAGATGAACTAACCAAAATGCCATCAAACTACTTCAGCAACAGCACTATTTGAAAAAATATTATTGATCAAAGCTAGACAGGTTTAATTTTCAGCAGCCATACCACCTGATCCTTAAGAATTCATGACAAATAGCTACATTTGTATCAAAAATATCAGAGCTGCACAGTGAACCTGACATCCATAAATCGCGTGACAATAACCCAATAGTATCATAGCAATTTCTGTCATATAGCTAGTTAACCAGGCTTTGTAACCAAATGCTAATCGCTGTATAACACAGCTTGCTCTCCTTTTTTGGTTTGGTAAGGAAAGTATTGTCACTCCAGGCTCTATCTTTGTCAGCAACAAGTTTTGTTAAACTTGCAGCAGCGAGTTTCTTTTTCTTCTATGAGTTTAATGGCAGATCGCAACCTACTTTAAGGTGCATATACCGCCTTCAACTGGACCGGAGTGTGAGGCCGGTCACGGCCCACCCAATTCAAGTCAACCAAACTCAACATGCCACCCTAAGACCTGGAAAAACAGTTCACTACACCACACCACCTCTTTGAGCTCTGCCATGGACAGATCCTCCGGAACACCCGTGATCACCCCTCTCCCCTTCGCAGAACTCCCATACATCAGACATTTCACCTTACCCCCATTCAACACCTCCAACTTCAGTAACTTATCCCTTTGAGACACACTACCCACCACAATAAGCACCCTACCACCACTCAAACACCTTGCATCTTTCAACATCCCAACCTGTTCATTAATCGTCGCAGTGAGTGATGCAGCCGTGAGTTGCACTTGCTAATTGCATTTTAGCTCAAGCCCACACACACTGACAGTATTCTAGCACTGTCACCATTGTGTTGTCACCACAGACTGGTTGGGACACGCAGGTACAGACCAGTATTGTTAAGGTTCAACCGCCTGTTTCGTTGCAATAAAACAAACGTTTTATCCTAAATGCCAGTGTAGTACGTTACTAAAAAGTATTGAGGTGCGGTACAACTCCAGTTGCGTGCTAACAACATCTTGTTGCAGCATGATGAGTTCAATTGAGGTAGAATGCCAGACTGTGCGTTCCTTCCTGGGTGCAAAGATTCCAGTTTGGACATCCTGATGAATTGCAACATAACCATTTTCCTGTTGAGGGCAGAACATATAAGGATTTGTTTATTAGAATTTTAAAGTAAAGTGAAATGGAGGGAGTCAATTATCATTTCAAAGTTTCTTAATAGTGCTGGTTCTGCACATCTAGAGATTGCCCTCTTTAACTCAGACCAAACTCAGTCATTAAATAATTGTACTCAGAGTCCTGGAAATATGTAAATAGAGCAAGTAAAGACTTTAATTGTTATGTTAGCCTGAGTTCATCTATAGAAAAGTCTCGAATCAAGCCATTCTCTCAGATATACAGTGCCTTGCAAAAGTATTCGGCCCCCTTGAACTTTTCGACCTTTTGCAACATTTCAGGCTTCAAACATAAAGATATGAAACTGTAATTTTTTTGTGAAGAATCAACAACAAGTGGGACACAATCATGAAGTGGAACAAAATTTCAAACTTTTTTAACAAATAAAAAACAGAAAAATTGGGCGTGCAAAATTATTCAGCTCCCTTAAGTTAATACTTTGAAGCGCCACCTTTTGCTGCGATTTTGCTGTAAGTCGCTTGGGGTATGTCTCTATCCGTTTTGCACATCGAGAGACTTACATTTTTGCCCATTCCTCCTTGCAAAACAGCTTGAGCTCAGTGAGGTTGGATGGAGAGCATTTCTGAACAGCAGTTTTCCATTCTTTCCACAGATTCTCGATTGGATTCAGGTCTGGACTTTGACTTAGCCATTCTAACACCTGGATATGTTTATTTGTGAACCATTCCATTGTAGATTTTGCTTTATGTTTTGGATTATTGTGTTGTTGTAAGACACCTCACCGTCCCAGTCTCAGGTCTTTTGCAGACTCCATCAGGTTTTCTTCCAGAATGGTCCTGTATTTGGCTCCATCCATCTTCCTATCAATTTTAGCCATCTTCCCTGTCGATCTTTGGTTTTATCTGACCAGAGCACCTTCTCCCACATGTTTGGTGTTTCTCCCAGGTGGCTTGTGGCAAACTTTAAACAACACTTTTTATGGATATCTTTTAGAAATGGCTTTCTACTTGCCACATTTCAATAAAGGTCAGATTTGTGCAGTATAGGACTCATTGTTGTCCTATGGAAAGACTCTCCCACCTGTAGATCTCTGCAGTTTATCCAGAGTGATCATGGTCCTCTTGGCTGCATCTCTGATCAGTCTTCTCCTTGTATGAGCTGAAAGTTTAGAGGTCGGGTCTTGGTAGATTTGCAGTGGTCTGATAATCCTTCCATTTCAATATTATCGCTTGCACAGTGCTCCTTGGGATGTTTAAAGCTTGGGAAATCTTTCTGTATCCAAATCCGGCTTTGAACTTCTCCATAACAGTATCTCAGACCTGCCTGGTGTGTTCCTTGTTCTTCATGATGCTCTCTGTGCTTTTAACAGACCTCTGAGACTATCACAGAGCAGGTGCATTTATACAGAGACTTGATTACACACAGGTGGATTCTATTTATCATCATTAGTCATTTAGGTCAACATTGGATCATTCAGAGATCCTCACTGAACTTCTGGAGAGTTTGCTGCACTGAAAGTAAAAGGGCTGAATAATTTTGCTTGCCCAATTTGTCAGTTTTTTATTTGTTAAAAAAGTTTGAAATATCCAATAAATTTCTTTCCACTTCATGATTGTCTCACTTGTTGTTGCTTCTTCACAAAAAATTGCAGTTTTATATCTTTATGTTTGAAGCCTGAAATGTGGCAAAAGGTCGAAATGTTCAAGGGGGCTGAATACTTTCGCAAGGCACTGTATATACATCATGACATCATCAACAAAACTTAATAATGTTTCCTTATTGTTCAGTTCTCTAACATTTGAATCCAAACCCACCAATGATATGTTGATACACATGGACTTTCTCTAACATTTGCCAAGCCACTACAATCCACAGGAAACAGCAAAGTCTTCCCCCAATTACCATAAGCATTTAAACACAGTTGACCACTTGCGGTGAGCTTCAAAGCATCCCACTTAGGTCAACAAGGCCAGTCCTTTTGTCTCCAAGAGAAATCAGTATTTTACAGTGGAACAGTTTTTTCATAACTCCATAAATCATACTCAATATCTTGTAAATTAAAATCTTTGCTGCATCATGTTCATGAGATCCATAGCTTTTAGGAAGGAACAAACTAGGCAGAGTAATGTTTTGTAGAACATATAACAATCATTTCTGTACATTCTAAAAAGGAGTTTTAGCTGACCCTTTATACAGAAGGCCAAACAGTGTGCAGACTCTTATTATTATTGCTACATTGCCTATTTTCTTCAACTTATTTTCCATAACAAGGAAAAACCTACTATAATAACTCAAATAAAAACAATTCACACATTCCAGTGTGGACGATTGTAGTACAATATTTGATTACACACCTGTTTTATCTCCTGTATGGTTGGAGTATTGGAACACCGTGGACCGGCTTACTATAGGTTGCATTCTCCAACCAGCTTCTGTCATAATTAGGCACTTGTTGATGACATGGTCTGTAATTGTCGCCCGTACCTCATTTGAGCTTTCTCTGAGTCTTTGCATTTCTCTGGCTTATCTTTTCTAAATTGAAATGTTCTTCATCTGGCCTAATTCCGTCCACCTGATAACTTATAACTATTATATATCTGATCTATTTAGAATGTAGGGCGTTACACAATGAACAGCTGTATAATTGCATTTGATAGTAATATTATTCAATAGTAAATGAACAAAAAACTATTTTTTAGTAGTGAGTACGCTCAGTTTTGGTTCCTGTTACATAGGTTTTGAAAAACAAAAAGGTGTGGGAGTAGTAATATAACTCTGCTAGTTCTCTGGGCACATGTGAGATAGGATGGTGTTTATCATGTTCTGGATTATGGTGTACTGTGGGTGGAGGTCGTGGGGAAGATGGTGGGCAACAGCCATCTCCAAGGCATCCAGCAGCAACACCTTAACATCCCTGAACATGGCCCTGAGCACCGCATCCTGCTGCAGTGAGTACCAGTCACTAGATATGGGGATGTTCTCTTGGTCAAGGATTCGCAGGTTAGCAGAACGCACCACAACCAAGGTCCCAGGAGCACGTTCCAGAAGCCGCATTACAGCCCTGCGAATGTGACGTATCCGCCTCAGGTAGACCTCCACAGGGAATCTGGGGAAGTGGGCCCAAACGCTGATGATGACAACAGTGTCTGATCCTCCCAACAGGCCATCCACCTCATTAGCCACGTAGTGCAGCTGATTGACACTCATGGGGAACCAGTCGATGGGTGGGCCGTGACAGCGGTACTTTAGTACGATGTTGTTGCCAACATCCACTGCCATAGAGGGCCCGGCCTGTCTTGTAATTCCAAAGTAAAAATTCTTTACCTCTGTCAGAGAGAAGAGGGATACACAGAGACAGAGAGAGAAACAGAGACAGAGAGACAGGGAGAGAGAAAGAGGGGGAGAAAGAGAGAGAAAAAGGAAGAAAGACAGATGGGGAGAGAGATGGAGGCACAAGGAGAAAGAGAGATGTCAAAGCCAGAACATTAGGTACAGCCAGTGGAAGGCCGATTGAAAATATATTGACGTTTCTATGTTATTGAATAATGCTTATTTTGAGTATGTCTTGGGATCCGTTCTTCGTATGTCGCTTAATACATCTGAGATCAAATGACACATCCAAGATGACTTCATCGAGCTAATCATGATCTGGCTAATTTGGTTCTTCAAACACACCTGCCGTTTACGATTAGTATCGCTGGATAGAGTCATCTGAAATGATTGCGCATGATTGCTCATCATGGCCAAAGAGCACGCCCAGTTTTTCTATGCAGCAGAGCAACGGTTTTTGCTTGAAGGTTACGAGGAATTTGAAAGTTTGATTTTAAACCCAAAGGAACACCTCAAAGTCTGCAAAAGCCAGGAGAGAGGGCTGGCAAGAAGTAGCAGACAAATTAAATGTGTAAGTGGTCACCATGTTATGGTTTTATCAATTATTACACTATTCTTGTATTATAATAGTTACATAATTTAATTTCATAATTACAAAATGTCAGAGCCACCACAGAGTAGGCTACTATTGCTGACCTTGCATGACAATATCTTGTGTTGCAGGCAAAAGATGACTATCACTGGCTTCCCTTTACAAAACATAATTTAAATAAAACTCAAGGATCTAAGCAGAATGTCTTTTCTAAAAAACAAAAACAAACATGGTGTTCCACAATTCTGTCCCATGCAGCTCTGCCACTAGGTTGGTCCAAGTGCACTGGCTGCAGCTCATCATTAGGCTGCACCTCCACCACAGGGCTGCATTGTAACGGGTTTGTGGTCCGGAGTTTGGGCCAGGGAATGGCATCATGAATTACTGCCTGAAGGCATAGCCCCTTGTCAGAGCTGACGGGACACAGGCAAAACAGCAGTGGCAGACTTGGTGGTCCGCCCGGCGGTTTGCTCATCGTTTAACAAGAGGTCCACTGCCGGCCAAGAGGTACACTGGCAGTGCTTTAGACCTTGACATATTGTCTAAAATAAAAAAGACAAAACTTTTTTTATTATATATTTTATAACTTAATTCAATTTTGATGTGTTTGTATTGTATTTGAATGTTGTTGTAACCAATTTTCTAAATGGTTTAAAATATTTTTTTGTCCATCAGCTGCGTATTGGCTAATAACTGGATCAAGAGTAAGAGTGTGCAGGATTCCCAGAGGTTCTCTGTCTAAAACTCTACTCACCCGCCGATGGACCACTCAGCCTCCAACACTGCCGCCGACGGACCAGCAATTAATGATGAGCAAAAACCTATCATACCGTCATCTGTATATGCTGGCGTTGTATAAAAGTATACTTAATTGTACTTGAAATGTATTTTATTTTCCAAAAATATATTTCTAATATATTATTTTGGTATGTATATATTGAAAGTATACTTCAAATATACTTAAATATAATAAATACACATTTATGGTTAAACGTAAGAATACTAGAAGTATAATACTCAAGTATAATTTTAATATAGCTTTTTTGTTTTACTAGGGCTGTGAACCCCATTTCGGTTAACACAATCTAGGATCTAAACCTTTTTACATTAAATAAGCCTACTCCCGAGCAGGTTTAAGCTTATACTCCTGTTTCTATGACAGCAAGTGCAGGATGAGCGTCGCAGAACCAAACAATCCAAGATCATGCCAAATCGTCAACAATCAAATCCAGCTAACTGAGTTAGCGACGTATAAGAACGGACCCTTGATCTCCTATTGTTGATAATAATGTAATTGTTGTTTTGGTTGTTGCTCTATATATTATATTATATTAATTGTTCTTGTGGTGTCAATTAAGCTTTGGAAATTGAAAGAAATTCAAGTGTTGAGAGAGAAAACATTGAGACAGAGAGACGTAGAGAGATAGAGACAGAAAAACTGAAAGAACATGAAAACACACCTGAGACAACAGAGAGTGGACTGACCTGGCAAGGAGCTGGAGAGGAACTCATAGTACTGTCTAGCTGTGGAGTCCCCGTAAACGTGAATCCTCTTGCCCTTCAGACATTGAGTAATGACAGTGGAGTTATTAAACTCTCGTATCACAACACCACTCAGCAACCTCCATGACCAGTTGAGGTAGTATCCAGAAGTACTGATAATGGCAGGTGCTCCCTTCACGCCGATGTTTTCAGCTAATGTTTTGTCTAAAAACAGGAAAGAAAAACGGAAGCATTGGCTAGCATCACAGATATGCACGTAAATGATTTTTCACATTCCTCAGAAATGTTTGTAAAGCACCTACCTTCTTCTTTAGGCAGTACAGTGACACTGTCAGACCCTCTTGCATGAATACGTGCTCTAAAGTTTACTCCACTAAAAAAGTTTCAAATTGAAAGCAAATGTTTTAAAGGCATTCAGCGTGCAACATTTTTGTACATAATAAAACCACCAGTATTACATAACGGATCTAAGATAAAAACTAGAAGACATTCCTGTTAACGTTTTAGCCTGCATTTTTACCTCTGGAAGAGAGGTGCTTCATTCTGAGTTATCAGATTTTGGGGGTGGCTTTCCCAGGAGTGGTCGATTCGCTGGTCACAGCTCAGGTTTTGCTTGGGCTTGTAACAGTACCAGGGTTCCCGTGTTTTGGCATCTGTGTAATCGCACACCGGCTGATCGGTGGCTTGCAGGCACAGGTTGCACAAGGTGGTTTCAGACAGTGATCCAGAACGAAACACGCTCTTGTAAGACACCCGGTCTTTCCAGCTATTTTGTAAGTTTTGTAGAAAACTAATTGCCTCACTTGTGTGGAGCAGAGTCACTTCCACATGTATTGGCCCCTCCCACATTAAGGGAAAAATTACAGAATAGGAGCCATTCCTATGGTCTATCACTTTTCCTGTGATGGCCGCGCCCAATTCTGGGGAGTGCAGCCGGGCAATTATCAAGTCTCCTCCATAGCTTTTAGGACGCCCGTTGAAATCACTTATTATTATCTTAGCCTCAAGCTGGTCCCCTACGTGTGGAGCTCTTTCACCATCCACAGGCAGGATAACAAAGAAGCTGTGTGCAACGTCACTAGTCTCTTCCACAGGTGTAGGTGTAAGTTGGTCAGGAGGCCCTGGCCATGCGATGGACTTTAGAATGTAACGCTCTTCAAGAGCTTCTTCAGGTGAGGGCTCCTGTCCCAGGTGGTTACAGAAGCTCTGCTTGCGCTCCTGGGGGGAAGGGCTCACTCTGTGGATGATGCTTGGCTTCCATGAGTAGACACGCTGTGGATGGGAAGTTGATGTCAGTGTTAAGTGTAGAAACTAATAATGTAATATGACCCATTGCAAATAGCTGCTAATAATATTACAATGTTCATTTTTTTTAAATGAAGCACAGTGATGTAAAAAAAGTGGGCATTGACAAGTTATTCTCTATTAACTGGTTAAAAAATAGGTAATCATTTTAAACTATACCCCTGCATTTTCAAGAAACTGCAAATTTTGATTACTGCCGTTGATTACTTTTTCTGTTACGACGTGTTTGGTTGAACCATGTGAGCGTTAATCACCATCCCACAGATCAGGGGCCTCATTTATAAACGGGGCGTATGCACAAAAAAAGACGGACACAGCTCTCTACGCAATAGTTGGGATTTTTAAAAAGCAAACTTGACTGGAAAATGTGCGGTCCTTCACGGCAACTCTGATCCAGGCGTACGCACAAAAACGGGTGAAATGAGAAATGGCAACACCGCCGGCAGATAGATGGATGAAACATGTAGGCTACTGTAGATCTGTCTGAAACTGCAGAGCGTTGTGTAAACGAAATCGAAATACTGCCTCATTAATAACATGAAGATGTCAGAAAGCCATGCTTAAGCCTGTTTTATGCTACTCCGTCAAATCCCCGCCGTGGCTACGCCGTCACTCTGACGGCGTCATGACCTTTCGAAGTTCTGCGTCATGGGTGAACGTCTTTCTTTGCAACGCGTTGCATTTCACCGCCAGAACGCTAGGGGGGGTTGCAACGCGGTGCATTTCACCGCCAGAACGCTAGGGGGTGCCGCCTGTGTCACCTCTGTCGCGCACCCCCGGAAAG
>JACXGM010040463.1:0-10312 GCA_016801145.1 Umbra pygmaea
TACGGTGGCCTAGTGATCAGGGTGTCTGACTGGCGTCTGTACGGTGGCCTAGTGGTCAGCGTCTCTGACTGGCGTCTGTACGGTGGCCTAGTGATCAGGGTATCTGACTGGCGTCTGTACGGTGGCCTAGTGATCAGGGTATCTGACTGGCATCTGTACGGTGGCCTAGTGATCAGGGTGTATTTAACCGGCCAGTCATCCTGGTTCCTCTTCTGTTTGGAACCCACATAGCTAGCATTGAAGCTGTGGTGCTACACACAACAGGCACAGGTGGTGGTTGGGTATACAATGGCTGTGCAGGTGAGGTTATATATAATGTAGGGAACATTGCTGTATTAAGTGCTGTGTACACCAAGTGGCTGTCTGGACAGGAATTAAACCAACCTGACTTGCGTTAGAGATTCCAGGCATCATACTTGGCCCTGTAATGACAGATCTATTAGGTTTTACTCTTACATTTACATAGTTTTATAAACATAGTATATTTTCTAAAATGCATAATAAACCACAAAAAGATCAAGCAAAAAGGTGCAAGTTCTGACCAAGTTACACAAGAATTACACAAAAGGTAGAGAGAGGAAAAAAAAGACAGTCAAAATTGCATGAGAAAAGTGTTAGTAAATGTACAATTAGTGCAAAGAAATCTGAGTTTTAGAAGTAGATCAAATTGGTATGTAAAGTGGCAGGCAAATACAATGTAATAAATTAACACTTGAGTATGACTGTGCAAACGGTTATTGGCAAATAACAGTAGATAAATAATATACTAAAATCAAAATGCTGTGCAAGTCAGTGTGTACAAAGACGTCATGGCGCAAAAGTATATTTATATCACTGTACTGTACTAAAAAAAAAGATGATTGGTTGATAAAATAGACATTATTAAAAGGGTTCATAATTAACTATTTCATCCACCAGCCAAACAAGTAGTGAATGTACATATTTTACTAGCCACTCAATAGATTAGGATTGTTTTTTTGGCTGGTGAGTGTAGGTAATCTACTAGCCACCTGCATATTTTACCACCATGGCGAAATGTATATGGACAACCTGATTGCATTGTTAGCTAGCTAACTTAATAGCCCACATAAACAGGGGTAAAACCGAACTTGTATTTACCTTAGATTCTAAATTCATCCATTGTTGTTCTTTTCACGAAACAACTCCGAGCAAAACAGTGGTGGTATATAGGGAGAGGAAACCCGGAAAAGCTACATTTCAGAAGGATGTATTAACCTGACCAATCACAGTTTTTGCCGTCTGCGTAGCCTCGACGGGCGAGTTACATTTTTGGAGAGGTGCACGTCACTCGACGGCAGAGGGTCCGCGTTGACGTAGAGAGGTCTACGTGGGTACGCCGTCAATTTGACGCAGAAGCATAAAACACGCTTTAATGAGCTCACCAAACCAATTGTGTGTTCTAATCAGTGCTAGGTAGTTACAGGTATTCCAGCGAGAGAGAGAGAGAACTTTTCATGTTTTGCTACACTACGTCCACGTCCCCCTGTAGGTCTTTCTTCAATATTCCCCCATGTGTCCCTGCCGTTAGACGGTGGATGCAGACCACTCCAAGTCCCCGGAGGGCCTGCTGGGCGTGCTGGGGCATATGTTGTCTGGGAAGAGCCTGGACCTTCTGCTGGCTGCAGCGGCTGCCACAGGGAAACTCAAATCCTTCGCCCGGAAGTTCATCAAGTAAGACCCAGTGCACACAAGGCTCTCCCAGTCCATCCTCACTGCTCAGTTCAGTTCATTGACATGAATCATGTAACTGCAGGGAGTCTTTAAAGGGCAAAATGGGAGTCGACATAACATCAATGGGACATAATCTCTAAAGGAGGCAATTTATTGATGGTCTCTTTGCTCCTCAGGCTGAACGAGTTTCCGAAGCACATCAGCGGCGAAGGATGTGAGTACAAGAGAATGTCTGGCTGCTGCTGGGACTTTTTCAATGAGGTTTTGCTTTAACGTCTGGGTTTTGCAACGTGTGGGAGTTCCAGAAACTATTTTGGGATATTGACGTTGTGGATTGTTCTGTTCTCTCCGGTCGCAGCCAAGTCGGCCTCCGTGCGAGCCCTGCTGTTTGACATTTCCTTTCTCATGCTGTGTCATGTGGTGCAGACCTATGGGTCAGAGGTGGGTCACACATTGTGTTAATGCTCTGAGGGCTATTCATAGTGTCATAGCGCTGATCTAGGATCAGGGTTTTGCCTCCTTGTCAAACAAAATTTCCAGAACCACACCAGCAGGGGGCACCCGAAAGCATTTTGCCTGTGCATTTCGGGTTACATGTTTTTTTGCCCTGTTTTAATATGTGCAATGTTTAGATCCTGTCCTGATGCAAATGAAATTAACATTTCTAACACTCCGTATTAAGATTATTTACAAACATTTTGCTCTGCCCGTTCTAGGTGATTCTCTCCGATCCCAGTCCCTCTGGGGAGACCCCATTCTTTGAGACATGGTTGCAGACCTGCATGCCGGAGGAAGGCAAGACCCTGAACCCAGACCACCCCTGCTTCAGGCCCGAGTCTGGCAAGGTGGAGAGCCTGGTGGCGCTGCTCAACAACTCCTCTGAGATGAAGCTAGTGTGAGTGGATCGGTTAATCCAGGGGCCCAATCAATCCGCCCCCATTCAGCATTAGTCACTTTCTTTATGCTGCTGACGCTATACTGATAGTTGTATACCCCTGCCTGTGTCAGTCAGATGAAGTGGCACGAGATCTGTCTCAGCACCCCGGCGGCTATCTTAGAGGTGCTGAACGCCTGGGAGAATGGCGTGCTGACTGTGGAGGCCGTGCAGGTGAGCCTCACTGTGTCATCGTTACACTTCTGGCCTCGGGTTCAAGCCCCACGCAGACATTCAGCGGTGGAGTGAGGGAAGTGGAGTTCACTCTTGCAGTCGTGGAAATGAAGTGGTGGTTGCTTGTGTTCTGCTTAATGTCACTTCCTCCTTTAAACCATTCATAAAGTTCATTCATTTTGTAATGTCAGGAAACTGTGACTTTCTGTTACTATGCATTTCTTCTTTTCTTTGTTTGCTGTTTTCTGTGTTTGTCTCTTTCATTTGCAGGGTTAAATTTAGAAATTGACAGTTGGGCAATGCAGGTGCTCAGAGATGGGCACGATACTGGGCATAAGTACTTGTGAAAAAGCCCCGATAATCCAAGCCGATACTTCCTCCACATTTAAGAGCGTTATGCTGTGCAACGCTTTACAGATTATCTATAGATGGACATATTTGTTTTTAAGCGCCAGAGAGGGAATAGTAGCCGACTTGTACAATGCAGTATATAGATAGGAAACAGTTGTGTTGCTCAACCATGTAACGATTGGAACAACAATACCAATGAACTGGTAAATCTGATTCGTGTAAATGTTTCAATGGAAATGTAGCTGTATTCAAGCTCTATGCATATATTTCATATTGACAGTCTACTTCCTCTTTCAGAGACCAGATTATAATGCTGTACAACAATTAGTATTTATTGCTTCCCTGCAATATGAGGTGATTAGTTGCACACAAAATCAACGGCTAAAATGCATAATCATTATCAAAGACGGAGTCACGCATGTCTATGGAAAATCACTGTAGAATCACAACTCTATTTTCCTCATAGCAATTCTTCAGTAGAGTTCAAATGTCAAAATACGAAATAGCTTTTCTCATTGCTAAGTCAAGGAAACGCGCATATTTTGGTACAGGACCGAAATAAGGCAGCAAGTTATTAGGCTAGTCACTGCATACTTTAGTGCCGCAATAATTAATAATCCTTTGGGAAGGTAAGTCAAATTTCTGTAGTTTGCAACACTTCTGGGTGAACGAAATAGTGGAAGTTCTGACATACTAACGTTAAGAAATATAACTTAAAGGAAATATGATGTATTCTATTTATATTTTGTTGAATAGATTGCAGTGATATTACAGCTATAATTGTATACCGATTATAATGAAACAATCAAATACCTTAACAGAATATTATATGATTAGGTCATTATTTCTGTTTGGAGATAGCCATTTCAAACTAGGGTTGGGCGTGGTCTACTAATTTGGCATCAGACGATGTCTTCAGTGAAACATTGTGATGGACGAGGAAATCGGGGGGCGGAGCTATACATTTTATGAACTAAAAAAATAAATATTTATACATTAATCTATACATTAATTTAATTTCTATTTATTGCACATTTGATCCCATCCTCCAACTCATCTAGGTTTTTCCTTACTTTTCCTCCGTATGGCTAGTCATAGTGATCTAATCCTTAAAAAATATCCTTAGACTTACACCGTAAATGCAGTTATGAATACTAAAGTGTTTCATTATCCAAAAACGAAAAGTGAATACAAAATTCATAGTTTTATTAATTGAAGCATGGTATTCACCCGCCCATTATTATTATGATGAAAGATTTGCTATATGTACAGCAGACTTCATTTTGACCGTAAAATATACATGTAGGCCTAGCTGTTTCAGAGACAACATAATCATTTAAACTACTGTCACTTCATTATAGACGTGTAAATTGAATTAGTATAGAGACCATCGGAATTCGAACAGTATAAACTATCGTTTGTATGCTTTCACTGAAGACAAAAAGCACAACTGCAGTAGGCTATCCATTTTCCGCTAGAAATTCAATTGTTTTAAACTTTAGAGACAAAACGTTCTTTACATTTCACTTTCTGCTGTCAAGGAAGATGAATAGCCTACATGCCATGATTTCGGCTCGTTCCGGGGCGTTTCTCCTGCCGTATTCTACAGTACACCTGCGTTCTGTCTGGGGCGTTTCTCCTGCCGTATTCTACAGTAGCTACTGTAGATGGCACCCCAGATAGGCGTAAAAGCCCACCCGAAAAATAGTACAGTACAGGGACGTCATGCCCATTGAAACTTTTTGAGCCAAGTGGATTTTCTTTTTAATATCAGTATTTCTGGGCACCTGTTACCGTGTGTTGTGCACACTGTGCCCCCTTAAAAAAAATAGGTGCATGACGCTTCTGGTACAGTAGGCTATATGAATCAAACAGCACTCCATGCAATTTACGGGTGAAAATAAGCGGAACATTTGCTTCTAAATATGATTGCATGAGGTTGGAATACAATATATTCAGCAGGACAAATATCATGGCTTTTTTTTTGGTTAACGTATGACACTATTACTGATTAGATGCCTATTACTGTTTTCGTTTGAAGAACAGCATATTTCACAATGCAATACACTTTTATCTTTAGCAGAGTTTTACTTTTTTACTGGTGAAGTGGTAAAAATCATGCGCTCATCATTTTACAATACGTGGCACCTTCTGTCAAGCTCGGAAATTTGGATTGTGTCGTACATTTAATGAACCTCATTGTAGCTTATGATTCCCGCAGGTAATTAGGGGTATGTTGATAGGCAAATCGTAGACACTGTGCACCAGCACTGACACTAAGAACAAGTGCTATTTATCAATTGGGATTTCGTACCGCTGTGCCTAAAACGGTCATAGGATCGTTTGATTAATTCCACTTGTTTTGCATAGGCGCATTCTTAATTCTCTTCGTAAGTAGCCTACAAATATAGGATTTTTTAAACGCAAGCTTGATAATATATACCAAAATTATTGTTTTTTTTGCCAGTGAGAATGGGCTATTCAGACAAGAAAAAATCACTTAAATGTATAGGCCAGTTTGAATATTGAAATAGCCTATAGCTACGTTGAGTTTTTTGAGTATGCACTAACATGTGGGTACTCCACTTAGGCAATAGCTGGTTTTGTATAATCAGCACGTGGGGGGTTGGGTGTTTAACATTTGTAAAACATTGAATAGCTGAGTGGCCATCAATGCAGGTCTGGGCGAGGTGAGATTACGTGTCACCTTTCTACAAAAATGATCGGGTGCGCGCTTTATGCGCTAAAATACAGTAGCTTTCAACTTGGGGCGATGAAATCACAATGCCACCTCTACATCGAGATGTCTGTCAGCCATCGCTGATGGACGATGGTATCATCTATCTGCCCAACGCTAATTCAAACAGACATTTTTATCTTACACAAAACATCTACAATGCATATGCGGCCATTGCATTCGCTTTCGCAAACGTGTTTCTCTCATTTTAGCTAATTAGGGAAGGAGACGTAAACTATTGACATTTGTAATAAATATTACACATTTTTGACCTGCACTGTAAATATTGTTCTTCTGGATATGTAGGAATATTTACTTTTCTGTATTTTAATTGGCTGATCAACATCTACGAAATAGCAGATTTAAGCTTGATAAAATGTCACATTTGGCAGTTATTAAAAGTACTTATATCAGTACTCTTATCGACGAGTACCCAAAATGAAATACTCTGTACTTGTGCTCCTTCCATAAATAGTGGTATCGGCCCATCCCTACAGCTGCAGTTTGTAAAACAACTAGACTATTTGTCTTGACTACCTGCCAACTCTCTCACCTGGTGCTTGCTCTCTCCACCTGGCTTCTCCATGCTCTTTCAGTTGATAATGATCTTTGATGATAGGAGAGTTTGGGTTGTTTACCGCTGCGGCTATTGCCATTTAATCACATCCTTATGCTTACATAAAAAACGGATTTCGGAAAATAATTACCTTACCTTTCATGGGGACTGAGATGAAAAACAAGAACTAGTGAAAGTGCCGGTTCAAAAAGGAAAACATTTATCAGGTTAGATTAAAGTAGAAGACAGTAGTAAATGTAAGTAATTTAACCCTACACTGGGCTGGATTTACTGTAGTGTTTGTGGTCTGATGTTTGTAAAAAAAATCTTACTGCTATGGTGGAAAACTGGGGTATGTTCATTTAGTAGCTATGGGAGTTTTTCAATATCAGGTGTATTTTAAACATTTACATGGGTTTGTGAGATGCAGAGGAGAAAAATACTGTAATAGGAGGTTGGGAAGTGTAGCTTGGTTTCCACTTCTTTTTGCTTGCAGTGGTATTTCAGTCTCTTGTTCTGTCTTTGTCTATCACTGATTCATCTTTTTTCTCTTTCTGAGTGTAGAAGATTACAGACAACATCAAGGGGAAGGTGTGCAGTATGGCTATCTGCGCCGTGGCCTGGCTGGTGGCCCACGTCAGAATGCTGGGCCTGGATGAGAGGGAGAAGCCCCAGACCATGATCCGCCAGCTCATGACCCCGCTGTATGGGGAGAACACACTGCAGTTCTACAACGAACGGTACACACACCCACAGATGCCCATTTGTTTCTCAAACACACCCAATTCACTCTGACCTGAAGCGCCACTGGGAAATAGTTCTTCAACCAAAGCCATGTAATCACAGAACAGATGTTTTCTCATTCAGAGAGGGTGGGCGTCAGATGGGTCAGTGGTTAGGGAGACGGACTTGTAGTCGGAAGGTTGACTGTTTGATTTCCGACTGTGCCAAATGTTGTGTCCTTGTGTAAGGCAATATAAGTTTCCCCAGGAGATGTCGCTGTACATTGCGCTGGATAAGAGCCTGTGCTAAATGACTCAAATGTAAATGTAAAAGTATGATAATAGTGACTACAAGTGGATTGATTTTTGTAGAACGTAGGTCACCACCTTTGTTACAACCAGACTATGTTGGTCTTGAGTCATCTGTGCATCCGCAGGGTGGTCATTATGAGTTCCATTCTGGAGCACATGTGCGCTGACGTGTTCCAGCAGACGGGCCTGGCCCTGCGGCCGCCCATGGAAGGCCAGGAGCCCATCCCTTACCGGAACCTGCTCCCGGCCAAGGAGCCCATCCACGAGTCCCTCAGCAAGCAGTTCCGCCTGGTCCTGGGGAAGGGCTGGGTGGACAGCCACGCCCTTCACCTCTTTGAGAGCCTGCTACACATGGGAGGGGTGTTTTGGTTTACCAACAACCTGGTCAAGGTTAGTGAGCGTCCTCGCAGCAGCATTGTTCAGTATGGGAAGGGCCAACCCAACGGGATGGCAGGACGTGATCGAATGTTTATGCTGAATGTATTATAGTTCAACATGGATGAGATGCAACTCTTAAGACCCAAAGCAACAAATTATTATTGTAGCATTTTTTTGTTTTTCATTGGATTTTTGTAGCTACACTGAACAAAAATATTAAGGCCACATGTAAATAGTTGGTCCCATGTTTATTATTATTATTTGAAATCTCCAAAATGTTCAATATGCACCAACATTTTATTTGTCTCAAATGTTGTGGAAGAGTTTTCATCGCTGATAATGAGCATTTCCCAAGGTAGTGTCCATCTAGCTACATGACTGGTGTGACAAAAAAGGCCTCTCTAAAATGTGCAGTTTTGGTACAAGAGGTCTCAAGGTATGTGGCCAGAGAAGTTTCTCTTGATTTCTCTACCATAATGCTACTCCAACATTGTTTTAGAGAATTTAGCACAACATCCAATTTAACCTACAAACACAAACCACGTAATGCCATGCCAGGACCTCCATATCTGGCTTCTACACATGCGACTCTTAGATCAGCCAACCGAACATCTGATGAAACTGTGAGTTTGCAAGATGAAGAAACCTTTTCTGAGAAGCTCAACTACACGCTTGCCGTCCTCATCAAGGTCTGGATCAGACTGCAGTGTAGTTTCGTAACGTTCTGAGAGCAAATACTTAACTTTGATTGCATGTTTTCTTCTGGGAATTGGAATGCCTGCTGTGTTTTGCAATATCAACAGTGACTATGTTTGGAATGGTCTAGATCAACGTGTACCACACCCCACAGTCAGCAACCTAATCAGCTGTGTGTGAAGGAGATGTTGCTTAAAGGATTAAAGGACAACTCCGGCGCAAAATGATCCTAGGGGTTAATAACACATTGGTACAGAGTCAACCATTCTCTGGGATATGTTTTAATGCTAATCAAAAGAGTTATACAGAAATTCCCATTTTGCATGCTTTAATGTTAATTGAGATGGGGCTTTGTCCACCATCTTGAATCATATCCTAAAGTTAATAAGAAAAGACATTCACTGCCAAAATTCAGATGCAATATCAAATCAAGCAACCTGATCAAGGGCACCATGTTATATTTCAACACAATACAATTTCATGTTGTTAAAATGCCGTCACTTCCACTTTAATGTGTGGTCCATGCGATGTGTGCAGTAGAATTTGTACAACAAAAGTTGAAGATGTACAGGTCTTTGCAGTCCTTAGAGAAATATACTATTGAATGGTCTAAGTGCCATAGGATTGGCCAAGGAGACTAAAACAATAGTCTATAGTTCACCAGGGGGACAATCATGATGCTGTTCGGTTGCCAATGTTGAGAATTCAAACAGCCTATATCAAACCATGAAACCTAACTGAACTGGAGATGTTTTGCAAGGAAGAATGGTCCAAAACACCTTAATCCAGAATCCAGACACTCATTACAGGCTATAGGAAGCATCTAGACTAGAGGCTGTTATTTCTGCTAAAAGAGGCTCAACTAAATATTGATGTGATATTTCTGTTTGGGTGTCCAAATTTATGCACCCTTCTAATTTTGTATTGTGTATTGCACATTTTCTTTAAATCCAATGAACCTCATTTCACCACCGAAACATTACTGTGTCCTTCAGTTATTTGATGGATCAGCAATTTCATTTTGATCCAAACACCCAATTATTTATAAATGAAAATCATGTAAATTGTCAGGGGTGCCTACATTTTTGCATTCAACAGTAACAGTTAAATTTACAAAATGTAAATCTGCCACTGCCCATCTCTACCATTAGTATAACCGTATAGCTAAAGTAGCCCTAGCCTAGGTATTAACACCCTATAGAACAGTGGTTCTGAAACCTCTCCTGGAGGACCCCAAGCCATGCCATAAATTAGATGTATCACAGAGCTAGCACACCAGAATCAGTTTGTCGACTAATCATCAAGCCCTTACCTGCTCGAATTAGGTGAGCTAGTTCAAGGTTACAACAACTGAGACGGCTGGGGGTCCCCGAGGAGAGGTTTGAGAACCACTGCTATGGAAAGACATGCAACCAGCTTTAATATCAAGTCAAGTCAAGTTTATTTATCATGTGCATCGAATAACATACATCATCCCATACAGAGAAATTCTTTTTGACATGGCACGGCGATTCTATGCAGTGGGCTTAAAAACAAGAATTACAACAATATAAGAATTTTTAAATAATAATGACAATAGTAATAGTAATACTAAACGCTATGTACTAAGCAGTGGTCTGGAAAATGTACAACAGTAGAAGTAGTAAATATTATAGATTGGCATGGAAAAATTGCTTTTAAAGGTGTATTTGAATTCTGCTACATCAGATGTAGAGAGCATAAAGTGACCAAAGAGTGCTAGTGCTCAACAGACGATTTGC
>JACXGM010040464.1:0-10312 GCA_016801145.1 Umbra pygmaea
GTCACAGCAATCGCTCTGGTAAGTGGAAAAAAAGTCTGTATCCAGTGAATTACGTATATCCAAAAGTGCTAGTCGATCATACTGTATGAGCGACAGTGCAGAACGTGTAGAAATAAAAACTAAAAAAACAGTAATAAGCCAAAATCTGCATAGAGTGAGCGGAGCCATAGTCAATGCGACCATTCTCTACGGCGCAAAGGAATTACCCTAGACAGTCCCTAGACAGTTGGTAAAAGTCACCCTAAAAGAGAATAAGATTACATATTTACATAACAATATCAATGTTAAAAAAGTGACTTGGTGTACAGAAATACATTTTCATTCGTTTGGCTCCCTGGGATCAGAATAAAACCATGGTAAAATGAGAGCTGAAATAGCTGATTAGATCAGAAATCATAGCTGATCAGATCAGGAATCATAGCTGATTAGATCAGGAATCATAGCTGATTAGATCAGGAATCATAGCTGATTAGATCAGGAATCATAGCTGATTAGATTAGGAATCATAGCTGATTAAATCAGGAATCTTAACTGAATAATGATATTTTAATGTCAGCTATAGCGACTGCTTAGTTTTTGCGATGAATCGCCTGCTTCAACTTGTAACCTGTTCCAAACAGAAGACAAAAACATACAAATAGCCAGAGGTGCCCAACCTTTTTTAAAGAAAAAGTTCTAAAAATGAACAATAAAACTCTACATGTACAGATCTACTAGCAACAGTATCTCACGTGAGTACATCCCTCACATTTATGTAAATATTTGATTATAACTTTTCATGTGACAACACTGAACAAATGACACTTTTCTACAATGTAGTGAGTGTATAGCTTGTATAACAGTGTAATTGCTGTCCCCTCAAAATAACTCAACACACAGCCATTAAAGTCTAAACTGCTGGCAACAAAAGTGAGTGCACCCCTAAGTGAAAATGTTCAAATTTGGCCAGTGTCAATATTTTGTGTGGCCACCATTATTTTCCAGCACTGCCTTAACCCTCTTGGGCATGGAGTTCACCAGAGCTTCACAGGTTGCTACTGGAGTCCTCTTCCACTCCTCCATGATGACATCACAGAGCTGGTGGATTTTAGAGACCTTGAGCTCTTCCACCTTCCATTTGGGGATGCCCCACAGATGCTCAATAGTGTTTAGGTCTAAAGACCTGCATAGCCAGTCCATCACCTTTACCCTCAGCTTCTTTAGCAAGGCAGTGGTCATCTTAGAGGTGTGTTTGGGGTCGTTATCATGTTGGAATACTGCCCTTTGGCCCAGTCTCCGAAGGGAGGGGATCATGCTCTGCTTCAGTATGTCACAGTACATGTTGGCATTCATGGTTCCCTCAATGAACTGTAGCTCCCCAGTGCCGGCAGCACTCATGTAGGCCCAGAACATGACACTCCCACCACCATGCTTGACTGTAGGCAAGACACACTTGTCTTTGAACTTTTCATCTGGTTGCCGCCACACACGCTTGACACCATTTGAACCAAATAAGTTTATCTTGGTCTCATCACACCACAGGACATGCATGGTTTCAGTTGTCCTTAGTCAGCTTGTTTTCAGGAAACTGTTTGCAGGCTTTCTTGTGCATCATCTTTAGAAGAGGCTTCCTTCTGGGATGACAGCCATGCAGACCAATTTGATGCAGTGTGCGGCGTATGGTCTGAGGACTGACAGGCTGACCACTTCAACCTCTGTAGCAATGCTGGAAGCAATCATACGTCTATTTCCCAAAGACAACTTCTGGATATAACGCTGAGCACGTGCACTCAACTTCTTTGGTCTACCATGGTGAGGTCTGTTCTGAGTGGAACCTGTCCTGTTAAACCGCTGTATGGTCTTTGCCACCATGCTGCAACTCAGTTTCAGGGTCTTGGCAATCTTCTTATAGCCTAGGACATCTTTATGTAGAGCAACAACTCTTTTTTGCAGATCCTCAGAGAGTTCTTTGCCATGAGGTGCCATGTTGAACTTCCAGTGACCAGTATGAGTGAGTGTGAGAGCGATAACACCAAATTTAACACATCTGTTCCCCATTCAGACCTGAGACCTTGTAACACTAATTAGTCACATGACACTGGTGAGGGAAAATGGCTAATTGGGCCCAATTTGGACAGCTTCACTTAGGGGTGTACTCACTTTTTTAGACCTTAATGGCTGTATGTTGAGTTATTTTGAGGGTACACTTAGTACTTTACAAGTCAATGAAGATTTCTTTTAAAGCAGATGAGGTGAAATTATGAAATATTTGAATAAAACCTTTAATGTGACAACACTGAAGAAATGACACTTTACATTGTAGCAAAGTGTCATTTCTTCAATGTTGTCACATGAAAAGTTTTATTCAAATATTTCATATCATTGATTCAAATGAATTTGCATGGAACACAAACTGTAAAGCAAACAGAAATGTCAAAGCAGACTACCTTAACTGGTTACGGTGATCGGTGTAGCTACCCACAACCTTTTGCTTGAAATTAAGTTTGCTTTCATATATTTAGCGTCAATCATTTCATGTGTATGAAATACACTATAATAAACATCTGTATATGGTGTAGGGTGTATAAGCATTTGTCCTTAGGAAAACGCATGTGAAAAGGTTGTTTTCCCCCACACTTTTCTATCGCTCCGTATCCTCATCTTTCCCCTCCCCCTCCTGCAGCTGGAACCTTCTGGAACATTCACGACTCACGGTAAGTCATCAAGGGAAGTGGATTAAGGCCGTTTTATACTGCTGCGTGGAGGTTACTGCGTAAGCTACGCCATAGGCATACGCTGTAGCTTAAATTGTCATGAGAATTTATACTTCTGCGTCCTTGTCTGCGTTGCGCTGCAATGCAATGCAATCAAGCCAACCAATCACAGATCTTGCGCCTGCATCGCCACCACGCATAGTTACATTTATGGAGAGGTACATGTCAGCTACGGTGTAGGGTATGGCCCTATTAGTACGACCCTTTTAAGTTTTACCCATTTTTCTCTCCTCCCAATTGTTCTTGTCCAATCCTCTTGATCCTTCCTTGTCGGTAGCTCCGGAACTTTTTGGAGAGGCGCAGTATGGTTAAGGCTTCACACATTGTTCCAACCACATGTGGCCGAGCTTTCCTATTCTTATCACACTGCTCGTCCGACATAGTCAGCACACACATGGAAGGATTACACATTCACCAACCACACTTCCTTGATTTAACTCACAGGTCCACACACGGATTCACTAGAAAGCAATGTGGCAAAATTGGTTAGGCCAACTTTTCAATCCCTTATCTCGGTCAGTGCTATGCCAACATTCACTGCCTCGTGCTGAGGCTCCAGGCAAAGTATTCCTGTGGCTATTAGGAAACTGAATTCACTTAATAAACATCTCTTAGAAATGTTATACAGTATGGGCTTATTTATTCCTGTTCATGTTTATTATGACAGATTTACCTGTTTACTGTCCAATTGTTTTTTGGGGTGTCTCCATTGATGTGTTAATGTGTGTCCTGTGTATTGTTTACAATGTTGCTGGTATTTTCTGTGTTTGTGTTTTAGACATCCTGCTGCACACAAAATTTCATTTTTTAAGGAGAAATAAAGTGAAACTAAAGTTAAACTTGAACTGAGAATATTGAGAAATGTTCAGCTTTGCAGAAACTCCTGTTTGCTCGGAAGGTATAAAACCTAGCAGTCTTGTTTTGGATATATTTTTTTAAATAGCTGTCTGTTCAAAATGTTGATTTTTAATTGGCAGCTGCAGTTCTGTCTTTAGCATCCTATCCATTCGTCCTGCTGCAATGAGCTCTGTGTGAGGAATAGCACTGTAATTATTTTGTGTTGAGCAACATTTGTGTAGTTGCAACGGGTTGCTCACCATGCCATATGCTTCTTCACTCGCATCTGAGAAATTATCCAATTAACAAAATGTGGAATCACCGAAGTCTGTACGTTTGAATCACCGTTCAACCTTAACATTTGTAAAGAGTAATTCTATAGAATAACCTTAAATGGATGAGAATGTTCTAGCAGTAGAATGAAGTAATCTCATACTCTGAGGCCTCTTCTTTCACATAGTTGTGTGTTTATGACGTGTGTCCCTACCAAGGCCTTCACTATCTTGTCACGAGACGACAGAGAGAAGGAGAAAGACCAAACAGTACTTAGACTAGGGGTTTCCCCGAAGATGCTCAAATGTTCTTGAGAGTCAACTGACGACAGAGTCCTGAGATTTCTTTACGAACAGCATTTTGTGTGTATTTAAAGTGTGTATTGAAATTTAGTATGTACTTAATATGTTAATAAATTCTGTGGGTTGTTTTCATTACTTCAGTGGCCTCAAATTCTTGCAATTTCTGTTAGTTTTGAACTCCTGTTCAAGTTCCATTTTCTCTTTTCTAGCTTTAAGCAAAGACTTGTCACAGCTGAGTTGAGGCAAGAATGAGGCAGAATAAGAGTTGCATAACATTTAATGTAGGCAAAGCAGCAAATAGAACAGAGGAGGGACACCAGTAGAAACAACAATAACCAACTGTTACTATCTAGCTCCCGAAGGAGGGGGACCTGACACCCTACTTTTCAGAAGACCCAGGAGGTCGGCAAAAGAGGTATAGAATCAAGGGTGCGAGTAAGGACACAGACACAAAGTGGTACCGTTAAACAAAAGGGCTTTAATTGCCACGTTAATGATGAAATAATAATAATAATTATTATAATTAATAACAAATTACAAATCGGGTGAAGGGGCTGGACTGGACCAAAGCAAAGAAAGAAAATTACAACAGCCCACCCCACTATGGAATATTAAACATGTCAAAAGTCTGTAGACTTGTAGGCAAAGTTGTGTGTTGTATGTTGAGGTTTGTGGTTGTACAATGAAGTTTGTGGTCGCAAATTTGCTTTAACAAATCTGTAATCTCGTTTTGCACGCGTGTATACACTCACCTAAAGGATTATTAAGAGCACCATACGAATACTGTGTATGACCCTCTTTCGCCTTCAGAACTGCCTTAATTCTACGTGAAATTGATTAAACAAGATGCTGAAAGCATTCTTTAGAAATGTTGGCCCATATTGATAGGATAGCATCTTGCAGTTGATGGAGATTTGTGGGATGCACATTCAGTGCACGAAGCTCCTTTTCCACCACATCCCAAAGATGCTCTATTGGGTTAAGATCTGGTGACTGTGGGGGCCATTTTAGTACAGTGAACTCATTGTCATGTTCAAGAAACCAATTTGAAATGATTCAAGCTTTGTGACATGGTGCATTATCCTGCTGGAAGTAGCCATCAGAGGATGGGTACATGGTGGCCATAAAGGGATGGACATGGTCAGATACAATGCTCAGGTAGGCCGTGGCATTTAAACGATGCCCAATTGCCACTAAGGGGCCTAAAGTGTGCCAAGAAAACATCCCCCACACTATTACATCACCACCAGCCTGCACAGTGGTAACAAGGCATGATGGATCCATGTTCTCATTCTGTTTATGCCAAATTCTGACTCTACCATCTGAATGTCTCAACAGAAATCGAGACTCATCAGACCAGGCAACATTTTTCCAGTGTTCAATTGTCTAATTTTGGTGAGCTCTTGAAAATTGTAGCCTGTTTTTCCTATTTCTAGTGGAGATGAGTGGTACCCGTTGGGGTCTTCTGCTGTTGTAGCCCATCCGCCTCAAGGTTGTGCGTGTTGTGGCTTCACAAATGCTTTGCTGCATACCTCGGTTGTAACGAGTGGTTATTTCAGTCAAAGTTGCTCTTCTATCAGCTTGCAGCACTCGGCCCATTCTCCTCTGACCTCTAGCATCAACAAGGCATTTTCGCCCACAGGACTGCCGCATACTGGATGTTTTTCCCTTTTCACACCATTCTTTGTAAACTCTAAAAATGGTTCCGCGTGTGAAAATCCCAGTAACTGAGCAGATTGTGAAATACTCAGACTGGCTTGTCTGGCACCAACAACCATGCCACGCTCAAAATTGCTTAAATCACCTTTATTTTCCATTCTGACATTCAGTTCAGGAGTTCAGGAGACTGTCTTGACCAGGACCACACCCCTAAATGCATTGAAGCAACTGCCATTTGATTGGTTGAGTAGATAATTGCATTAATGAGAACTTGACTGGGTGTTCCTAATAATCCTTTAGGTAACATATGAGAATACCCCTAGAGTCTGCGAAAGCGGGGGCGGAAGATGACTCATTGACTGATAACATGGTAACGACTGGACTGGAAATGACTACGAGTAATGAGAGCACAGCACAAGAGAACACCACAGCAACTGTCACAAGTTCTGCTGCGACAGCGGGCCACAAACAGATGCAGGAAAGTTACATCATACCATGGGTTGAGGATCCACTAAGGGAAGAAGGGGTGTTTGGGTATAGAGAGACAGAGGCCTCGCATTGATCGCTTTCTCCGAAAGTGATCAAATCAGTCGAATGAAGCACAGCAACTGGACGCAAACCATAGTTTGCAGTGCATCAATACCACTGTCACGGAGGATGTAAACTCAAGCTCTAAAATAACAACTGAGGTGGAACCAACAACAGGAGTGGAACTCACCCAAACTCCCAGACCTGCAGTCGAGAGAAGAATACCAGGGCACAGAACGTATGTGAAGTGGCCTGGCGCCAGTGACAAGAAGCTGTGGGAAACAGTGAATACTGACCTTACCTTGATCCTCGAGAAACTTCGAGGCACAGTGGAGAAGAAGTTAGAGAGGATGGGGGACATCATTTATGAATACGGGGGAGAAAGCTTTGGAGTGCAAGAGGCAAAAGGCGGGAGAAACCCCACCAGTTTCCAGGAGGCAACAAGAAGTCAAGCGCCTCGTTCAAGAAAAGGGACAGCTTAAGAAACAGCGGAAGAAGGCCTCGGAAGTGGAAAAGGAGGGCATAGAGGCACTTCAGGCTGACATCAAAACCCAGTTGGCATCCCTTCGTAGAGCAGAGTACCTACGGAAACGTAGAAGGAAGAAAGAGCAAACTAGAACTCGGTTCTATTAAGATCCCTTTAAGTTCCTTAAAAATCTCTTCACGAAGGAAAAAAGTGGAGCTTTAAAAACAACAAAGAAAGATCTAGAGGAGCACCTGAGAACTATAAACCTCGACTCAAAGCGACATGAGCATATGGCCATCCCATCAGATATTCCAACCATTGAACCCCCGGAACATCATATTGAGACCAGCCCTCTGACATGGAAAGAGGTGGAAAACATAGTTTGACGGGCAAGAACAGCATCAGCCCCAGGGCCAAATGGAGTCCCGTACAAAGTGTAGAAGAATGCACCAGATGTCCTGAGGTTCGTCTGAAGGCTTATGAGAACAGCTTGGCAGAAGAAGATTATACCTAAAGTGTGGCGTAGGGCAGGCGGGGTCCTGATCCCTAAGGAGAAGATGCAGTGACTATCAGCCAATTCCGCCCAATCTCCTTACTGAATGCCGAGGGTAAAATCTTCTTTAGGGTCATTGCTCAGAGGATGGCCGTGTTCCTGCAAAGGAATGGGTATGTCGATACATCTTTACAGAAGGCAGGAATATCAGGGTTCTCTGGCTGCTTGGAACATTCCAGCATGATCTGGCACCAGATCCAAATGGCCAAAGTGGAGAAAAGGGACCTCCATGTAGTCTTCCTCGACCTTGCCAATGCATTTGGCACTGTGCCCCATGAACTCCTGTGGTCTGCCTTCAGATTTTTCCACATACCGGACACCATCACAACCATGGTGAAGTTGTACTTCCTGGATCTGCAGTTCTGCTTCACCACCTCAGAGTTCACCACCTCATGGCAGTGCCTGAATGTAGGCATAATGGCTGGACGTACCATTTCTCCATTGGCATTTATAATGGCAATGGAGGTTATCATCAGATCCTCAAAATGGGTTGCTGTAGGACAGCGAGTCGACTCTGGTTACCGCCTCCCTCCACCCAGAGCCTACATGGACGACATTACAACATTGACCACCACTATTCCATGCACCAGGAGACTGCTCAGAAAACTCGAGGAGAACATCAGCTGGGCCCGTATGAAGATTAAACCATCTAAGTCACGCAGCATCTCAGTTGTGAAGGGAGTACTCTCTGAACTGAAATTCTTCATCGGTGAATACCAAATCCCAACAGTATCTGAGCAGCCAGTAAAAAGCCTTGGAAGGTGGTATGATGCAAGCCTCAAGGACAAAGACCAGGTGCAACAACTGCGCAAAGACATCAGTAGTAGCCTAGAGTCCATCGACAACACCCAGCTACCTGGAATGTTAAAGGCCTGGTGTCTGCAGTTTGGTCTCCTACCCCGGGTGTTGTGGCCCCTAGTAGTGTATGAGGTTCCAATCTCAACAGTGGAGAAGATGGAAAGAGTAGTCACAGGATACTTAAAGAAGTGGCTCTGAGTTCTACAATGCCTTACCACCATAGGCCTCTACGGAGATGGTGTCCTCAAGCTGCCCCTCACCTAACAGAGGAATTCAAGTGTGCAAAAACCAGGCTCCAGATGACACTGAATGAATCTCGAGACCTAGTGGTGAGCAATAACGCACCAACCTTGGCAACTGGGTGCAAATGGAGGCCAGGAAAAGCAGTCCAGGAGGCCACAGCAGCCCTTAGACATGCTGACATTGTGGGTCATGTTCAGCAAGGGAGAGGAGGCCTTGGGCTAACTAGCCGTGCTGTTTGGAGTAAGGCCACTGCACCAGAGCGGCTGAAAATGGTAGTGCAGGAAGTACGCCAGCAGGAGGAGGCTACAAGGTGGGCCAAGGCAGACTCTCTTGCCAAACAGGGACAGTGGACGCGATGGGAAAGTGTAGAGAAGAGGAAGATCAGCTGGAAGGATCTGTGGGCCATGGAAGCGAGGCGGTTGAGCTTTTCCATCAGAGCAACATATGACGTCCTTCTAACACCAGTTAATCTTCACCAATGGTGAATCCGGTCTGTGCCCTTTTTTCCATGCCAGCCAACCTCAGGCAAATTCTCACAGGGTGTAAAACAAGCCTCACCCAAGGACACTACACTTGGCGTCACAACCAAGTCCTAAAAAACCTTGCTTCCGCCCTGGAGGATAAGTGAGCTGCCACCAACTCCCTACCACCCCCAGCAGCATTACACCCCCTACGGACGACATTTGTCCGTGAAGGGGCAAAACCACCGAAGAGCAGCTCTACACCATCAGAGCGAGACCAGCTGCGCTTGGCCCGCGACTGGAAAATGCTAGCTGACATTGGTCGGCAACTTGTGTTTCCTATGGAGATCGCAACCACCACCCTAAGACCTGACATGGTGCTCTGGTCCCGTTTGCTCAAGAAGGTCTTCATTATTGAGCTCACAGTACCCTGGGAGGACCCAGTAGATGAGGCTTATGAGCGAAAACATCTGGGCTATGCCGATCTAGCTGCCGAAGCACCGCATCATTGCTGGAACACAGAAGTCCGACCAGTGGAGGTGGGCTGCAGAGGCTTTGTGGCAACATCTACAACCAGACTGCTTAGAGACCTGGGAATTATGGGCCAGAGCCAGCGTTCGGCAATCAGAGCTGTATCGGAGGCGGCAGAAGGCAGCAGTCAGTGGCTCTGGATAAAGAGAAAAGTCCCCAGCTGGGCCCCGAAGTGAGAGGGCCAGGAGGTATGCGGTCAACAATGCTTGACTCAGGGAGAAGAATGCCCCTGCCATGCATAGTCCCATGGGATGTTGGCTATTAACAACAAGGCAACTCCTATGACTAATTGGGAAAGGGACGCAAGCGCATGTTTGATCACCCTGTTGCTGGCCGCATGTGGGGAGGGTGTAAAGACCCCAGCTGGGCCCCGAAGTCAAAGTCAAAGTTGTTTATTTATCATATGCATTTAATAACATACATCATCCTATGCAGAGAAATTTCTTTTGACATGGCTCGGCGATTCTATGCAGTGGGCTTAAAAACAAGAATTACAACAATATAAGAATTTTAAAATAGTAATGACAATAGTAATAATAATAATAAAACGCTATGTACTGAGCAGTGGTCTGGAAAATGTACGACAGTAGAAGTAGTAAATATTATAGAATTGGCATGGAAAATTGCTTTTAAAGGTGCATTTGAATTCTGCTACATCAGATGTAGAGAGCATAAAGTGACCAGAGAGTATTAGTGCTCAACAGACGACTTGCGATCAGTGTCTGTGTTCCATGTTGAGCAGCCGAATGGCCTGTGGGAAGAAACTGTTTTTAAGTCTGGTGGTCCGTGCCTTGATGCTCCGGTAACGTCTACCAGACGGCAGTAGTGAGAAAAGTTCACGGCCTGGGTGGCTGTGGTCTTTGAGGATGTTTTTTGTTTTCCTAAGGCATCGCTTATGGTAGATGCCT
>JACXGM010040465.1:0-10312 GCA_016801145.1 Umbra pygmaea
AATACACAATGGAGTGAGCAGGTGTGGTGAATCATGATAATGAGTCCGGGTATGGGAACTGTAGTTCAGAGGAAGAATGACTAGGGAAGCTGTAGTCCACAGGAAGTAGAACTGATGTATGGGAAGTGTAGTTCTGAGCGGGATGGAATAGGGAAGTGGCAGTGTCCAGGGAAGGGGAACTGGGAATCGTTACAATAGGAAGCTGTAGCCCACTCACTAATCAACAAAAACATCTAACTTAAACTTAAATCAGTAAGAACTAGAGAACTAGTAAAAAACAAGTAGGTATAGGTCGTCATGTGCACTCTGGCAGGATCTCTGACTGCCATGTCAGTGAAGATACATCAGAAAGTGTCCATACCACTCCAGCCACATCTGACGTTCTGAGTCCTGACACTGTAAAAATATCTGGGAAAAAAAACAGAAAGTCTATAGTGCAAAATATAGCCCTAATTTATAAACTTGGTTGATTTCATGCGTGTCATCTGCCCAGCTTGACATTTTGTCTGTGTAACCGTCCGGAAAGAGTTGCACGACAGTGCCATTGCAGCTTGGAGCATCAAATGTAGGCAGATATGAAAGGTAGATGGCAGGGGCGGACTGGGAAACCAATTCAGCCCTGGCACTCTAGCTACACCAGCCCACATTAACCCGCCCACAGAAACCCACCCACCCGGGACACACGTTTCACTTGCTACATCCAGATAAAGGAGTTAGTGCTTTTTAAAAGAGTACTATAAGCACTACAGTACAGGGTTTTAAATATATATACTTGTCACTGTACAAATATGTACTAGAGCTAGAGTACTGTTGCTGATTGGCTGGGCTATGCCAGTTGCCTCTTTCAATAAGCTAATAAATAGTTACAACTGAAATCCCTGACTGGCTCATTCAAAATTAAACAACGCAGACAGAAGTTCACGATCACATCTGTTGCATGAATATTTAATCTTCAAGTGACTGGAACAACATAAAATGTTCCCTTTTAAAGAACATGCAGCTCTGGAGAAAATATAGAGTCCACTGCAAATGTTCCTTATGTCAACCCCATTGAAAACCTCTATATAATGTGATTAAGAGAAAGATGGATGGTCACAAGCCATCAAACAAAGCCGAGCTGCTAGGAGTGGCATAAAGTTACCCAACAACAATGTGAATGACTGGTGGAGAGCATGCCAACACAGATGAAAGCCAATCATTAACATTATACAACCCCAATTCTTGGTAGAATTGGGACTGTATGGAAAATTCAAAAACATGAACAAAAAGAGTCATTTGAAAATTTAATTCACTATAATATATTGAAACACATTATTAACACATCATTACATTTTTTACTTAGTGAATTTAAATTATTTAAATTAAATCTGATGACTGCAACACACTCCAAAAACTTTGGAACAGTTAACTGTTAACCACTGTGTGACATCATCTTTTCTTTTAATTACACTTATTAAGCATTTGAGCACTGAAGACACCAGTTGGTTCAGTTGAGCAAGCAGAATTTTCCCTCATTCATCCATTATGCATGCGCGACTGTACGGGGCCTTCGTTGCTTTATTTTGCGCTCCAAAATGCGCCACACATTCTCAATCGGAGACATGTCAGGACTGCAGGCAGGCCATGCTAGCACCCGCACTCTCTGCTTACTTAACCATGTGCTTGTAATCTGGGCAGAATGTGGTTTGGCATTGACCTGCTGGAAAATGCAGGGACGTCCCTAGAAATGGCAACATCTGGATAGCAGCATACAGTGGGTTTGGAAAGTATTCAGAACCTTGATATTTTTCATAGAATCAAAAAAGTTCATTTTATTTCTCATTAATGTACACTCAGCACCCCATCTTGACAGAAAAAAACATAAACGTAGAAATATTAGCAAATTTATTAAAAAAGAAAAAATGAAATATAACATGGTCATCAGTATTCAGACCCTTTGCTCAGTATTGGGTAGAAGCACCCTTTTGAGCTAGTACAGCCATGAATCTTCTTGGGAATGATGCAACAAGTCTTTCACACATGGATTTGGGGATCCTCTGCCATTCTTCCTTGCAGATCCTCTCAAGTTCCATCAGGTTGGATGGTGAACATTGGTGGACAGCCATTTTCAGGTCTATCCAAAGATGCTCAATTGGGTTTAGGTCAGGGCTCTGGCTGGGCCAGTCAAGAATGGTCACAGAGTTGTTCCGAAGCCACTCCTTCGTTATTTTAGCTGTGTGCCCAGAGTCATTGTCTTGTTGGAAGGTGAACCGTCAGCCTAGTCTGAGGTCCTAAGCACTCTGGATGAGGTTTTCTTCCAGGATATCTCTGTACTTGGCCGCATTCAGTTTTCCTTCAATTGCAACCACTCGTCCTGTCCCTGCAGCTGAAAAACAGCCGCATAACATGATGCTGCTACCACCATGTTTAAGTGTTGGGATTGTATTGGGCAGGTGATGAGCGGTGCCTGGTTTTCTCCACACATACCGCTTATAATTAACGCCAAAAAGTTCAATCTTGGTCTCACCAGACCAGCGAATATTAGTTCTCATATTCTGGGAGTCCTTCATGTGTTCTTTGGCAAACTCTATGCAGGCTTTCATATGTCTTGCACTGAGGAGAGGCTTCCGTCAGGCCACTATGCCATAAAGCCCTGACTGGTGGAGGGCTGCAGTGATAGTTGACTTTGTGGAACTTTCTCCCATCTCCCTACTGCATCTCTGGAGCTCAGCCACAGTGATCCTTGGGTTCTTCTTTACCTCTCTCACCAAGGCTCTTCTCCCACGATTGCTCAGTTAGGCTGGACGGCCAGGTCTAGGAAGAGTTCTGGTTGTCCCACACTTCTTCCATTTAAGGATTATGGAGGCCACTGTGCTCTTAGGAACCTTGAGTGCTGCAGAAATGATTTTGTAACCTTGGCCACATCTGTGCCTTGCCCCAATTCTGTCTCTGAGCTCCTCGGGTAGTTCCTTCAACCTCATGATTCTCATTTGCTCCGACATGCACTGTGAGCTGTAAGGTCTTATATAGAAAGGTTTGTGCCTTTCCTAATCAAGTCCAATCAGTATAATTAAACACAGCAGGACTCCAATGAAGGAGCAGAACCATCTCAAGGAGGATCAGATGAAATGGACAGCATGTGAGTTAAATTTGAGTGTCACGGCAAAGGGTCTGAATACTTATGACCGTGTGATATTTCAGTTTTTCTTTTTTAATAAATTTGCAGACATTTCTACATTTCTGTTTGTCCTGTCAAGATGTGGTGCAACAGCTGTTTTATCCAAAAATTATTTGAAATGTTGAACTTTTGGATAGCAAAACACAATTCCACTGTGCTCCTGTTCATCTCAGATGAGACCAAGTCCAGAGAAGTCAGCAGTGCTTCTGGATAGTGTTGATATATGGCTTCTGCTTTGCACAGTAGAGCCTTAACTTGCATCTGTGGATGCAGTTGCGAATGGTGTTGATTGACAAAGGTTTTCCAAAGTATTCCAGAGTCCATGTGTCACATCCGGCCCAGTGTAGGCTGGCATGGACATTGGACAGAGATAAGGACTCAGAACATATTTAGTAGTTTCATGTGTTAAGTATTTTTTATTTAGTTTATTCTGCCAGTTCCATGCATTGTTGTTCCGTCCCTTTAAGTTTGTGTGACACCTCTCTCTAGTTTAGCCATTGCTAGGATAGGTTTTAGTTAAGTTAGGCTGGTACTCGTAGATCAAATTATTAATCACGTTCAGCCATGTTCAATTAGGTAGGTAGTTAGATCTGTATAAACGGTGGCCAAACTAGAGGAAGGTGTTGTGCATTGATCTTCTGTTACGTGTTGTGTATAGCATCTGTTGATTTCCTGTGCTTGCTATTGATGGACTATCCACGTCTTGCCCTCACCAGATTTTGTGAGATGAATGTAGATTAATCATACAGTATATGTTTGAGCTTATGTGTATTTCCAGTCATGTTCTGTGCCACGAGAAAGAGCACAGTTTATTCATAGCCTGAAGTTGTGCTGTCTCCATATATACCTTGTCCTGTTTTATGCAAGTCGGGCGATAATAAGTTAGTTTTCATTAAATCTACAATACCTGCAAGCATCCATGTTTGGTCCCCCTACCTACTTACTCCATACCACACGAGTTGTGACAGAATGCCCGACCTAAGAAAGGGAAGGACTTCAAGACCGACAGAAAAGCAAGGACTACCAGCAGAGAGCTCTTTCCTCTCTATGGTGTGTGTGCTCTGCCCCCTATACCAACATAGGGAGAGCGCAGCCTGGAGAGGGGTGTCCTATCACCACAATAGGAGAATTCTACGACAGGTTTGGTTACACCTCACTTATGTGGCCGCATCAGGGCTACCCTCAAGTTGTGCCAACCACTGCACCAGAGCCCTGGATCTATTCCTACATCGATGAGGATTTGGAACTGTTCTCCTCTGATGAGGAGTGTGAAGAGGAGGACTGGGGCCTCTCTAAGCAATTTTTCAGGGCGGGGGCTATCAAGGTTGTAGTAGGGCTGTCTTCCTACCAGAAAAGCCAACTACAACCCCAAATACCGCCATGAACAGCCCTTTTCAAGAGGAGCAGCCAGGGCAGGCGGCATTAGCTTCACCAGTGGTCAGCATGGCTCCACAGTGCTGCTGCCTCCGGGGTCCTCCACAGCGCTGCTATCTCTGGGACACTCCATGGTGCTGCAACCCCTGGGCCTCACCTCAGCGCTAGAGGGTTTTACACCACCACTGCTGGGGTTTGTCGGGCTGCCACCTATAATACCGGTGGCCGTCCTAAGGTGGCTGTCTGGCCGGCCCAGACCTCCAGCAGAACCTCCACCTGGGTGAGTGCAATTGGGTGACTGACTGTGGGGTTGTTTGGGGGGTGTTTCTGCACTCCCGTCCTTTCCTTTTCCTGGGACTGTTTATGGATCTTTTTTTTTCAAGCCACTTCTGGGGCTACGGCCCTAGAGAGGGGGGAGTACTGTCACATCCAGTCCAGTGTGGGCTGGCGTGGACAGTGAACAGAGATAAGATATATTTAGTGGTTTGATGTGTTATGTGTATTTTCTGTTTAGTTTATTCAGTGCCAGATCCATGCATTGTAGTTCTAGTTTGGCCATTACTAGGATAGGGTTTAGTGAGGTTAGGCTGGTACTCGTAGATTAAATTATTAATCACGTTCGGCCGTGTTCGATTAGGTAGGTAGTTAGTTCTATATAAACGGTGGCCAAACTAGAGGAAGTTGTTGGGCATTGATCCTCTGTTACATGTTGTGTATAGCCTCTGTTGATTTCCTGTGCTTGCTATGTTTGCGAGATTTAAGTAGATTAATCATATATGTTTGATCTTATGCATATTTCTAGTCATGTTCTGTGCCACACGAAAGAGCACAGTTTATTCATTGCATGAAGTTGTACTGTCACCATATATACCTTGTCATGTTTTATGCAAGTCGGGAGGTAATAAGTTTGTTTTCATTAAATCTACAATACGTGCCCCCACAATTGAACTCTATGGCCTGAATGACAAGCAACATGTCTGGAGGATAGCAGGCACCACTCATCACCTGGCCAATACCATCCCTACAGTATACAATAGTGGTGGCAGCATCATGCTGTGGGCATCACAATGGGGTGAAGGTTCATCTTCCAAACGGACAATGACCCTAAGCACACAGCCAAGATAACAAAGGAGTGGCTGCAGGACAACTGTTATGTCCTTGAGTGGCCCAGCTAGAGCCCAGACTTGAACCCGATTTAACATCTCTGGAGAGATCTGTAAATGGCTGTGCCCCGATGTTACCCATCCAACATGATGGAGCTTGAAAGATCCTGCAAAGAAGAATGGGAAAAACTGCCCAAAAGTAGGTGTGCCAAGCATGTAGCATCACACTCCAATAGACTTGAGTCTGTAATTTCTGCCAAATGTACTTCAACAAAGTATTGAGCAGAGGCTGTTAATATTTATGTATATGTGCTTTTTTATTTTAAATTTTTAATAAATTTGCTTTCAGTTCAAACACACTTCCTTCACATTTTCATTATAGGGTATTGTGTGTAGAATATTGAGGGAAATTATTAATTTAATCAATTTCAGAATAAGGGTGTAACATAAAAAATTGTTGAAAAAGTGAATCGCTGTGAATACTTTCCAGATGCACTGTATACTATGACTGACGATTGCATCTCTTGTTTCACATCACCTTCTTATTTCAACGTCACATCACACAGCAAAATCACCAGTGTTAAATCAACTCTGAGAATGTTGGAGTAACCTTCTCAGTGTTGATTTAAAACTGGTGAATTTTCTGTGCACTATTTGTCCAAAATTGCCTCTTTCCAACATTTTTGGATTGTGTTGAAAGTATTAAATTTAGAATAAAATGGTGAGGTAAAATACTTTTCCTTTATATGTAAATATTTTTAAGTACATTCATAAATCACTGCTCTGAATTTTTATTAGCATTTTCTGTACTGTCCCAACTTTTTCTGAATTGGGGTATAGTATGTTTCTCAGATCTCCCTTTCTTTAATTAGTCTAGTCTACTACAGTTAAATAGAAAAAACTGACATAAACACTGGGGCTCAAGCACAGTAGAAGTTAAAAGCTTGCTACTCCTACATTTATTATTTGACAGTGTATTAAACCAACTTACTGCACTGCATTTTCTTCCTAACTCAACTGCACTACTGTCTGCTGCAGTAGGCACATCAGCTGCTATTTCATCTCTCTCAGAAACAGCCCTTATGCCAGAAGTTATACCTCCTGAATACAGTTTGTTTCTTTCACAAATTTTGTAGTGGTGGACTAATTAGGACCTTATTTTTATTTCTCAAACATTTATCATCACCTTACCAATCCATTTCTTACAAACCGTTATTGTTTTCAAATTTTCTCTTAATTGGCTGCAGATCCTTTGGTGCTCGCTTTGATAAAGCAACTTTGACTTCAAATGACCAGATTTCTAGGGCCAGCCCATCTTGGGACCAGGACTGTCTTTGGCCCAATGCCCACTGGGCCAAATGCTTAATGTAGATTATTATAACAGAAAAAATGCATAGGTAATAAAAACACTTCAACTGAATTTTGACATGTCCCAAAAAATAAAATTTGATATATATTTTTTAATCTGTACAGCCCACCCCCAAAAAATACAGTGCAGCCCCTCTGGCATTAGCCAGTTTTGCCAGATGGCCAATTCACGCCTGGTATATGGGCTTACACCCCTAACTTAACACTGCATGTTAGCACCACCGATTCTTGGAAAGAAAAACATATTTTTAGCTTCTGTAAATTAACAATGATTCTAGGTGTATTAAAGTTGACCGACAAAAAACAACCAAAACATAGAAAAGGTATGCATGAAATTTAAATGTTTTTTTTAATTTAATCTTAATAAATTACACACATAAAATAGGCTATATCGACTGAATTATATTGTGTGTAATTGTTCTGAATTATATTGTGTGATATGTAATTGTCATATCACAGTGTGTTGAAATGTGATGTGAAAATCAAGTTGAGAAGACTCAATGTGAAAAGCTATGCTTTGCACTGTCAACATGTTTTAAATAGATTCTTTTCATTACAATCTCGTTCAGACTGATTGCTCTTGGTAGTCCTACCGAGCTCTTGAACATTTGGGATATTACATTGCATGTCAAAAGTTATTTTCTAGTAGGGACAAGTTTTGTTTTTTTCTCTGAATTTTTTCAGTTTTTAACAACCTTTTCATCTAGCTAGCAGATATTTCGTTGAATTATTGGAAGATCTTTTACTTTTTAATTTTTAACAACTATGAACTAAAAAAGTTCTTAACTTCAGATTTGGCTTATAAAAACGGAACAGGTTTTTTACTCCTGATTCACGTGGGAATTTAGCAAAAACTGGTTTACATAAAACGTGCAGGGTAAATCAGCCACTTTACCTGATGTGTGAAATAAAACAATTAGCTAACTTTAACAAAACCCGAGTCACATCTGCCTCGCTGTGATCTCGAGCCAAATTTGAGTGCGCTAAGTCACAGGCGGGGCCTATCCTAAATCAAATACTAGTCTTTGTTTGTGGAGACCTGAGATGTAATAAATGAGTTATACGCTGCCTATCATAGATCAAGTAGGCCTAGAGCGTTTTCAGATTGTTTACACCTGGCAAAGTCCTCTCAGATCTCTTCACTTTAAGGACCCATGTGAGATTGGTCCCCTATTTTTACTGGAATGTGACTAATTTTCCATAACTTTAAATGTCAATATCGTAATTGTTGTTATTTTAAAGACATATTAAATAGTCTATGTTACTATCATTTGTATACTGTCGTCAATCTTTTAAATTTAGAAATGTGGCTGTAGTAATAGTGGCAAATCTGTTGCAGTGGGCAAATAACTGAAAGGGTCACTGGTTCAAATCCAAGAGTCGCCTAAACAAACGATTTGCTATAGACCATGCACACATGCTTCTATTAAATACTTTTAAGAGCATCTGCCATATGACACTAATGAATGTTGATGTCAGTAACGGTTGAGTATCGCCTATTTATTAAATTACAAAATTGATGCATTAGTAGGAAAATATAATGTCTTATAAAAAGCAAAATTACATATACGTTTAAAAAAATATACACAAATCTGTCAATCAGTCCATTACTATAAAGCTCGTCGATATATCCAGCATTTACCATCTAAAATCATTCTTTCAATCTAAAAGCTGAAAATCAGAGAGAACTCCGACATAAACGGAATGAAGTAAAGCAGGCATGATTATCAAAACAATTGTCACAAGTGCCATCGTTTACAGACATTGTTTTTTACTGTACATTATACAATATTCACACTGCAAATAAAGACTGAATGGAACTTCAAATATAGCACATCTCTGAACTTGAGAAATCTCGTCTGAAGTAACTGTCCTCCACAAGCGAGTCCGTTGTTCCATAAGGTGCGTATTCTGGGGCGGAGATGCTTTCCTGGGTACCTGACCAATGGGACAGGCAGTAGCACTGCTGGAGGCTGCAGTGTTGGTAATGATAGTGCTCTGGGACAAACCCATAACTCGAGTCCATCCTCGTCGGAGAGTTGTAACACGAAGAAGAGGAAGAGTAAGACTCCTGTGGCGAATAACTATTGTAATCTAACGGACTTTGCACATTCAGGGAGTCTGATGGTGAGCTGGGATTCTGAAAAACAATAAAGATGTGCATTCATATTGTTGTACAGTATAATTAAACCATGCATATTTTAATCCAGATTTCTGAACAAACGGCATGAGCATACGATATAGGCCTACCATGCCATGGCCGTAATAGTCCATATTCGAGAAGTGGAGTTCCTGGGACCAATGTTGTGTTGAGGTAGTGGGATGCAGAATTCCGCTGTTGTAGGTTTCGTTGGGCATCGTCATGCTTATCAATTGTTGATTATCAAATTGCTCCACCTCAACGCCGTTATCTGGAAAGGCCCGCAGTTGAAAGCTGCTTTTGGAATCGACCTCTTCAGGAAAAGCATCAAAATACTGTCCTATAGGAATGAACGAGACGGGTCAGTGCGAGGGATAAACACATGCATGCCGACATTTAAATAAAGACTGCAGAAGTGATGTCACCGCACCATCAGCCAACAGCTAAATAACAAATTTGAATGCCCGTTTAGACTATAAAAAGGAACCTTTAGCATACACTTCAGTTTAGGAATGTGTCTCGTGTCAATGTAGATAAGAAATAGGCTATATTCCAACAATTCTGCAGTGGTCGTTGATTTTTCGTGTGGGCTAGGCTACGTGCCCATCTTAAAAATACAGACGCTCCTGCTAGGCTTATGTAATGGATTGATCAAAGCTTGATAACCGGTATTTCTATTTGGCTGCAAGTACCCCATTGGAGCTTAATACTACAATTATCTTTCTGCATGTAGATTATAATAGCTATAGGGTACAATTACATTTGAATTAGCAGGGATGGATAGACAAGAAGAGAAATATTTACCATATACAATAATATAGCACTTTCTTTTGAATTATTTTTGCTATAGAAATACAAATTTGTCGATCAGCTAATGTAAATAAACTTACCTGGCATGGAGGAGGAGACGCAAACATTCTGACTTGCAATACTCTGGGATTTCTATACCCAAGGAAAGGAAAAAGAGAAGGGAAACAGAACATGAATTCCTTTGAATTGCAATAGTACGAATTTTGGTGTTTTCTTTTTCATCCCGAGAAATATATACATTTTTTTTCATTTGTGATTCATCCCCATGATATCTTCAACCAACCAGTCGATTTCCTTCTTCATTTCCAAGAGTTTATACGTTTGTTATGAGACTGTGTGTGTGTGTGTGTGTGTGTGTGT
>JACXGM010040466.1:0-10310 GCA_016801145.1 Umbra pygmaea
TTCATTACTGCTCTGATGATGTGAAAGTGCACTTGTTTTCGTGCCTACTGTACCCCTATGTATGCAGCCCCATTGTGGGTCAACTACAGAAAGGAGACCATGCGCAAACTGCAGGTAGCATATAATGATTTTTTGAGGATACTGCTGAAGAAGTCCAGGAGCAGTAGTGCTAGTAAGCTTTTTTGTGACTTGAGGCTAAGCTGTTTACAGGCCCTCTTCAGGAATCTAATGTTTAAGTTTATGGGTCGACTTGATGAGTCACGAAAATACATTATAGTAAGGCTCAAGTCCCAGCTGTAGCTCGGTCTGATATCAATCACACCTATGGAAGCATTGGTATGAGTGCCTTTTAAGATTTTCGTAAAAAAAAGGGTGTATTGTATATGTTTTAGTAATGATGTATTTTGTGTGGTGTATGTCCTGTTGTTGGGCCTAGAGCCTGTAATAAAGTTTATATATAATTGTTTTGTAGACACAATTATTTTAACATCTTAGGTCCGTTTTCATATTTTGCACCTTACTAAAGAAATGAGCATATCTTTTGCACATCCGTTGTGTTAAAATTGTTAATTTGAATACATTTTTTTTTAAGAAAGTTATGGAAATATTTGTTAGTCTGTTTATCCGATTCATCGATTAATCGAAGAAATAATCAACCGATTAATCGATTATCCAAATAATCGTTAGTTGCAGCCCTAAAAACTATTTTATATATTGTAAACTCTCCACTGCCGTAGAGAGGAAAACGTATGGCCGTGTTTTTTTTCCATTCTTAAGATAAAGCAAATATAGTGATCGATGTTTGTCTGTTTTCATGAAGATGCATCGTTTTGTCTTAAATTAAGTGGGACTCACAGCATTTTATCAACATGAAATTGTATTAGAATATGTTGAAATACACCTCCAGAAATATCAGGAGTGGGGGTCCCACCAATAGCAAGCCTGGGTATTGGTTCCCCAGACTTTATTAAGTCCTACTTAACAGGATCAGACCATACAGGGTTTCTGTAGAACCTTAAAGTCTTAAATAATCTTAATTTTATTTTCCTAAATTTAAGCCAGACAGTTTTCTTAAAATGACTTAAATCCGAGGTCTTAAAAACTTGCGACAGTCATGCAATTTTTATTCCATTGTGTTTGGTCAAAGGAAGCCATAAGTTCTTTCTGTGAACCTCATATAGCAACTGCCGGCAGATTACAGTAATAGCAGGTGACTGCGGCTGCTCTGTAAGCTTACCTCACTTTGTTCTGCAGGCAAAATAGGAATAAGATGCATTTAGAAGTGTTAAGTTGTTTATATTCATTGTATTAAATAATAAAACAAATAAAATTGAAGGACATTGCTTTCTAATCAAATCCAAACATTCAAACTAACTATTGTCCCCCTCACCAAAGTCAGACATTGCATTCCAATGCAAAAAAGATTCATTGTGCCTTACAACTCTCGCTCCCGACATCTGAAAACTGGTCAGTGTGCAGCACAGCGAGAGATTTGAGTTTCTTCTTCACTAACATGATACACGGTCAACACGATCCCTTTATCAAAGAATGTTAAAACAGCAGGGAATAGGAACCAAACAGAGGTAGTCACAGTATACAGGCTAAGTACTCAAGCCACCATATAAGTTAACATTAGCCTATTAAGTCAAAGATCTTCCTGTCGGCTACTGGTAGTCTTTCCAAATATCAGGAATATGCCTGTTATTTAATACTATTGTTTATTGACGATAGACTGTTTGCCACCACAATAAATCAAATGATTAGTAATGAATGTAATAGATGTTTTACATGAATATGCTACAACTGAGTCAACGGATTCAGAGCATTGGTGAAAAATCATCCTGCTAGCTAGCCGTTTAACTTCAGCAGACGGTAAAGCTGTTATGTCCAGTTCTAATAAGATTATCAGTCATCAATTTATGGGGAATTCATAATAATATCACATCGGATAGTAGGCTGTAGTACTAAATGGTATGGTAATTTTATTTCTCAACATTTGTTTTAATTAGCTGCTGGCACATTTTAGGGCTAGTGTAGATGTGCACAGGTTTGTAGAAAAACACTTTTTTAATAATCACTTACCATCCTTTATAAATCAGAGCTAGTTTTGGCCACAAATTTGTTAGTTATATTATTATATGGTCTTACATATGTTTTGTTTGATCACTTTGGAGATTGTTTAGTAATACTACAACCTAATCCTCTCCCAGCATGCATTATAAAAAAAAGCATTGTGGCATTAAAAAAAGTCTTAGTCTGAAATTTTACAATCAAACCTGCAGACACCCTGCGCAGAGCATCACGATTGTAAAAAACAGTGCTTAAAGTGGGGGGGGAAAAGGTGCCGGTACTCTCTTGCATTGGCCAATCATTGACATTTGAGATTTCTACAGTGAAAAACAAAACTTGGAGATATTGCTGGTACAACAACAATTTATTATTTATAACAACATCAATGTATTTATTTAAACAAGTCGTGTGTGTCCCTTGACCAACAGTCAGGCCATCCATGTGTTTCGTTACTCACGTTATTGTTGACATCGGTGTCACTAACTAAGTTAACGTTAAGGTTGGTAGCTGCAGACTCCTCATTAATGCTAGCAGTTCCGCTCACATCAACCTGCAATGTCTAAGGGGTTTTAGGTCCGCCTGGCATAAAGTTGGATCTTTTGTCCTTTGGAACGGTCATACACTGACCTACAGTGAAGTGCTTTGTGTTTTTGGACTAATGGCTACAACATGGATGAAATCCAACATCCTGGGTCATAAATTTGTTTTGGGATAAATATTTAATAAAACATAAAATTCAATGTATATTTTGTAGTTTTTTTTGTGTAAAAGCATGTAAACCATGATGAATAAGGCTTTTTAATGCATATTTTCATAACTCCTGGACCAGTGTGCAAAGTTTAAAGGCCATACAAACAAGTCGAAATCAAAATGCTGCACCCTTACTATATTTCTGTACATTTTTGAGAATGTAGCTCCGGCTGTGTTTAACCGACAAATGAGCCACCACTCATTTTTTTCCCCTGAACTTCCTCTTTCCAACGGTATTAAGCATGTACGTTTGCGAGAATTGTGCTTGACACTCTAGTCTAGAACGTCGGGAGACTCTGAAGGGTTTTACTTAACGTTACTTTGAAGCTTATGAATCGTACCCCATGTTTCTGGTTGGACTTGGACCTCTGTTGATGTGTCTGCCTCTGGCACAGAAAGGTCTTTTAGTACCTTTCTGAAGCCAGGCTAACATAGCGACTTACAAAAAAAGACACTTCTTCTTAGTTTCTAGGTTTTCAGCAGTGAAAAATCTGTTACGGGCAGGCGGCAGCCACAGGCATCAGACAGCTTTTTTGAACTAGCTTCCGTGGAGGGTGAGTCGACTGCTTGCCTTTACGTGATTCGTCAAGAGATCTGAAGTAAGTCACGTAGTGCCCTCTGGGTAGTGTAGTGTATGTAACGTTAGGGTCATTACCAATCTCTCTGACACTGATGCTTTCTCTGTCAGTGGTTGAGTACCAGCTACTGTACGTGCGAGAAGAAATGGTACATGAGAAAAGGTGCAGGTACGCTTCAGGTACGCTGAAGAGTAAAATGTAGAAGTACCGCCCCACTTCAGGCACTGGTAAATAATATTAAAACGTTTTCAGCAAGGTTAAAGTTTAACAATATTGTAACCAGCTGGAGTACACAATCATAATTAAATCACAAAGGCTACCAAACCACACAGCAAACCCACACACAGCAAACAGGTCACTACTGGCTACAAACCCACACACAGCAAACAGGTCACTACTGGCTACAAACCCACACACAGCACACAGGTCACTACTGGCTACAAACCCACACACAGCAAACAGGTCACTACTGGCTACAAACACACACATGGGCCAAATGGCATGTAGAATTAGTGAGATCTTAGTCACACAGACACACATTAAATAACACTAGGTGTACAAGTATGTCAATGAAAATATCCTTCAGTTTTGTTACCAACTCGTTTGTCGTTCGGCCCACACAAGGAGTCCTGTAATAGCATTCTGAGCGTCTGTGCATGAGTCCAACATAGAGCACTTTCCTCCAGTTTATACTTAGTGTGTTATTCTAGTGATGTCGCTTGGACGTCTATTCTGCCCAGCGATTTAATGGTCTTCTGCTGGTTGGTGTTCTAGAGGTTTCTCTAGCCTCCGTGGTGGAAACCTTACTTGAACGGACCAAGTCGTCTTGGGCTGGACGTCCACCAGACATGGTAATGCAACGCACAAGAGATTTTTGAACGCATGCCGTAACACCACATTGCAAGACCGCATGGAAAATGCACAATTGCGAACTGTTCCATTGACAAAGAATGACTTCCGGCGCAAAGCAATCGACATGTCTGGTGGACATCCTGTGATAGAGGAATATCAACGGCTATCCAGAATAGATGTGTAATAGTACTCATTGTACTCACACAGTTTCTGCCCTTTACGTACAGGGGTCTGTCATCAGTTGATTGTTGGGACTGACTTCCAATTATCAACAGGTGCCTTTGGTTGTTTAAGTCTGTGGAAATCATTGAGTTCACTGCAGAAACACATTTCACAGCAACAAGACACTCCAACACCATACATCAATCAATCATTCAAATACATTTTTTAAAGCCCTTTCTACAACACCAGTTTTGACAAAGTGCTTTGACAGATACCTGGCCTGAAACCCTAAGAGCAAGCAACAACAAGGGATGCACAGGGGCTAGGAAAACGTCCTAGTACGTGGAACCTAAGAAGAAACTTAGAGGCCAGACTCAAGGGGGTGGCCAGTCCTCTTCTGGCTGTACCGGATGGGGGATCATACACAGCCTATTGTATTCAGGTCACATTGTTTATCAGTGTTCAATTATTGTACAAAAATGAAGATAAGAATGGGTAGGCTGTGCCCATAGTCTTTGTGTACTATCACAATTCTGTGGTCTTGGGCAAGGACAACGCAACGGTCTCTGCACATCAACCAAATAAGTTAACCCCTTACATGCATTACACTAAACCTCATAAGAAATGGAAACATGCAAGTCAATAAAACATATTAGTGAAACTTGTAACGATAACATGGTGTCCATAGCATTTCCTGACCAGCAATCACATAGATATGGTCATGTGTGTTAAGTAGGGTTGGGTATCGTTTGGATTTTAACGATTCCGATGCCGAACCGGTACTTTTAAAACAATACCGATTCCTAAACGATTTCTGAACCGATTCTTGAAAAACTGAAAAAATTAAAACAAATTCAAGAAAGGCTCTTATAGAGTTTTGTTATAGAAAATTATTTAAATTTAACAATCTAATGTTTTAAATTACTTAAATATATAATAATTAAACCTAAGTCACCTAACACACAACTACAATAATTTAAATAACAGTTACACTATTAACAAGTAACAACAAAATAAATGTTGAGTTGGTATGCTAACTAAACCAGCTTCAAACTTTAGCAGTTCATTTGCAGAAAAATGACCATATATGCCTTCTCTGGCAAGTGTCAAACCCACACCATCTTTGAGGACCTTCCGGTTCTCTCAGTCACCGGAATACTAGGATTTCATTAGCGTCAAGTCCAGGTTATATTGTTCAGCGGTAGTACCTTATATGTTATTGGTTAGAGGAGGGTAAGTGGACCTCTAGCCTTTATGTTTCATTATAGACACCAGTGTTCCGTTACGCAGCTGTTGCCTATTCTAATTAAGAGAGTATATTACCGGATCATTTGTGGCCTGTATTTTGTTGGTTAATCCGCTGGTGTACCTTGTCTTGTTCTCGATCTGGACATGTGTATGTTATATTGAGTATCTGATTAAAACCGCCATACCTGCGGTTGCTTCCATTCGTTATTCATTGGGACTGTGCGTGACAGCAAGACTGTACGACGTGCTCTCCTGACTTATTCTTTTGCGCTACCGTATCTCAGACGTTCTCCCAAATGACGTTCTCAGGAAACTATTTTGAAAACATGATTTAAATTGTATGCCAACATATTTAAGGTGTTTTTACGTTGATCTGTCCGTTTAGTTATTAGGCTATATTCATCCTTCTATTATGTTGCACCTGCATGTTTCATTTTGCCGGTTCATGCTTGAACATTCCATACATTCCATAGCATTTTAAATATATTAACGTTCACGGTTAAGGTTAGTTATGTGGTTACCATTGATTGTATATGTTGTTACTGAGGTTAAAGGTTAGGATTAAGGTTAACGTTACTAAAAATATATTGTAATATATTGTAAAATAATATAATGTGCAATACGCTTGCATCACGCTGGAACGGAGAAAAACACACAAAGCATCCATCTGGATTTGAACTCGCAAACTCCGGGATGAATGTTAGGAAAGTTTTTGGCATTTTAAAAGTAGCCTACATTTACGGTATCTAGCTAATGGTAGACTACAGAGAAAGTGTGATATTTTTACGTCCGTTTCGCAGCATCAGAAGGAAAATACTTCAGTTGACACATTAGGTGGAATCGAAATTAGGAACCAAAATTTGCGTTCTGATCCGGTCCGATTCCTCCCGGTTGCGTAGGAACCGGTTCCATAGTGGATCCGGGTTTTGGTACCCAACCCTAGTGTTAAGGTTCAATTCATAGCATTTTCACAAAGGCAGACTGTTCCCCAAGAGTCTAACTGCAATTTATAGTTCCTTATTTATACTGCCTTACTCTACATCATGGAATTCCTGGTCAAAGAGAAACTTTTTTTTTGAAAAACCTCATAACGCAGGTTTGGAGAACGAAAATGCATACATTAAACATCCCCTTGAATTCAATATCTTAGGGTCACCCAGAAATTATCAAGTTTTTTTTACAACAATTGATAGCTTCATTCACCAAGGTGGCATTTACGTTTATTAAAATATATATCGAGACATTACAAATGTTGGAAATGTCTAGTCACTGTTGAAAATTACTGGTTTTGAAAGCAACGTTTTCAGCAGCTTTACTTCAGTGTCCTAATGATAATCTTCTAACTCATAGGTAATTAATCATGTTTTGCCTGTCATTTCTGATACAGTACGCCACTGCAACATTTTTGAAAATACATCTAGATGCATTCGTTTGACCTCCTGAAATTTATTTGTCCTGTTATATTCTCCAATTGACTCGATTCAAAGGTCGACTCATGTTAAAAACTAACATTTTTTATTTTCAAAAATGTTGCAGTAATGTAACTGAAGGTTTTTGGGCAACAAACGGTGGCCGAGTTGGTATTACCAAACGTGCTCAGAAGGTGTATTTAGGGAATGTCATGTCGGAAACACAAACAGCACAATGATTTTAATTTTTTTATATATACATACATTTTGAAGTATTGCAAATGATCTGGTCTTATGTTGGCATATCAATACATTTACATAAAAGTATTTATACAGGAATTGATTGTCCGGGACAAGTAACAATAGTTGGACAAGTAAAGTACACTGCACAAAACAAATCGTAATTTAACAATTACAAAAATTGAGCCAAATGAGTTAATCTGCTGTGTGTGTGGGCCTGTGGTTTTACCATAAATTCTTAAACACATGGTAGCTGTTTTAGATTATGAAATGGCTAGCTAACATTAGCAATTGTGCATTCTGACTGCACAGTGATCACTAGAGTTGCCAACTGTGATGTCTAATATTTTAGGCAAAATTGTTTTGTCCCGTGTGGGACCTCACTTGTCTCGTATATTCATCCAATCGCAGGAACTGGTGCGTTTACGCTGTACTGTAATTAATTTCTGTTTGTTTGGGCATATCAAGGAAATATGGGTAAACCTGCAAAAAAATAAGACTGTGCAGCTACAATAAAGAATGGGAAGCAAAAAAGACGTGGGTTAAGCCCGTTAGTGTGGACTTGATGAAAGCTTTCTGCATTTTATGCTGTTGGGATTTTTTTAGTAAAGCTAAATGTAAATAAATGTTTTACCTTTCCGCTTGAATAAGAATATACACAGTATATTCATTCACAAAACACTGTACACTCACTGCCGTGGCACAGTGCACTGGCACGCCACCTTTTGTCCCTTATTTAGTATTGGCAACCCTAGTGATCACTCAGAGCTCCATATACACAGTGATATTGAAAGTATTTCTGACATTTCAATAGCTGGACAAAACAATTGCGTGTTTTATTCAACTGCGCATAACAGTGTATGACATTCACTAGTGTCAGAAAGAAGAATTTAGAAGCATTTTGCAAGAGAATAAGACTTAATCCCAAGTTACTCGGTTTCTGACTTTGTTTAATTTATATGTATGAATGTTGTTAAGCATTTGAACTACAACAGCTTGAAAAGAAAAGTCAGATTCAAGCTAGTGTTGAGGAGTAATTCTAAATGTGCATATTATAAAACACTTTAAGGCAGTTTTTTAAATGTTATAACTGAGTGGAGAATGAGGTCAGCTCAGACATTTTCTTATCTGTTATTGTAAGGCCTAAGGATGAGTCAGCACTTTCCTCTTACAGAGAGGAAACTGAAGGCCACCATAGTGTCACATGATTAGAGAGAGTAGATAGCTTACAGGAGAGGGATAGCTCATAGCTAATCTAATATAAATTAGACTGTGATTTTATCATACCATTCAGGCCACCAGATCAGGAACATAGTTTGTGCTCCTTGAAGCAAGCAGATTCTAGAGGGAAAGATCTAATCTAGGGTGCCTACTGGCATCTCTTGTGATTTTAGGTCACGAGTCTGATTAGGTCATCTTCTAGATCTTATCTAGTAGACATGCTGATCTGTTCATGCTGCCTGCTTTTTAACCGAGAAGCTTTTCCAACAAAAGTTGGCTACACTAGCTTGTGACAGATTCTGCTGAAAAACTTTATTTTGTTAACATGGTAACCTTAAGGCTGTAACAAATGTGTTTTAATATCTAGGTCAAAAATGTATTTTAATATCTAGGTCACAAGTGTAGTAAATTCAGCGAATCCCCGATTACACTTTATTTGGAGAGTCTGAAATTCCATCTGTAGGTGCTCTACAGATAGTTTGTTGATGATATGATCTGTTGATAAGCAACTAATTGTGAAGTTTAAGGGTAGGGGTAAGTTTAGGGTAATGGTTAAGGTTATGGTTAACATTAGGGGAATGGTTAAGGTTAGGGTTAGTAGATAGTTAGTTAAAATGTTGTTGATAGTCTGCAGATAATCTGTAGAGCATTTACAGATGCACCATATGGACTCTCAAAATAAAGTGTTACCAATTCAGCTATATACCAGGTTATTTCTAACTGGAAATACATAAATATTGTTGTCATTATTTTTCTATTCATCACCAAAATGTTAGAATGTTGTAAATGTTATGGCATTTCACATTTAATCTGTGCTTTTAAGAGCAACTAAACTGGTTATTCTTTTTAGATTACCTTAATTTCCTGGCCAATGGCCAAAATCCCTCCCTGAATACAAGGTGAAAATATTTTAATGTACCAAATATTCCCTAGTTTGGTAATCTATGTGTTTTAGGGAAAGTAAAACTAGGTATCCTATGGAGCAATACATTTGCAAACTATATGTACAAAAATAATTGTCTATGTTTAGATTTGGTTGCAGAAAAGAAATATGCTTAGGGTGGGGGTTCCCTGGTGGGACAGTAATAGAAAGTCTGGGAACCACTGGCATAAAGTTTTTTATATTGAAGTGTGAGATTAAAAGTTTACTTTTTTATTATTATTATTAAGTGTTCTTGCCTTTGGCAAGGAACACATACTATTATCCGACATATATATTATTATTATTATTATTATTATTATTATTATTATTATTATTATTATAGCAACAATATGCCCCTACTCCTCCCAGAGCTTCAAAAATCGATACATAGAGTAATGTACCAAAACGTGCGGCTCGATCCCGATCGCGTTGGAATTGTTTTGTGGAAGGTTTCGTAAAACGATTCGCGAAATATTACCGTTTTCGTGGCGAAAAAATCCCATAGGGAATGAATTGGCCACATTTTCAGTGCGCTTTTGCTCCCAGAGAATTTATGCTAAAAAATCAAGTAAGGTACCGAAACGTGCGGCTTGTTCCCCTTAACATTCCAGTCATTTTGTGAAAGATTTCGAAAAACGGTTTTCAAAATAATAGCGTTTAAGAGTCCCATAGGAATGAATGGAGAAATTCTTCAAAGTGACACTACTCCCAGAGTTTTGACTTTACATACACTGTCAGGTACCGACACGTGCGGCTCGTTCCCCTCCACATTCGTACCGTTTTGTGGAAGGTTTCATAAAGCAGTTGTTCGTCTATTACCGCTTTTGTAACGAAAAAATCGTCCCATAGGAATGAATG
>JACXGM010040467.1:0-10311 GCA_016801145.1 Umbra pygmaea
ACTAACCTACTGCTTCAGTACAGGTCACTAACCTACTGCTTCAGTACAGTCACTAACCTACTGCTTCAGTACAGGTCACTAACCTACTGCTTCAGTACAGGTCACTAACCTACTGCTTCAGTACAGGTCACTAACCTACTGCTTCAGTACAGGTCACTAACCTACTGTTTCAGTACAGGTCACTAAACCTACTGCTTCAGTACAGGTCACTAACCTCCTGTTTCAGTACTGTCACTAACCTCCTGTTTCAGTACTGTCACTAACCTCCTGTTTCAATGTAGTCACTAACTTCCTGTTTCAATGCAGTCACTAATCTCCTGCTTCAGTACAGTCACTAACCTCGTGTTTCTATGTAGAAACTAACCTTCTGTATAAGTCCACTCCTTAACAGTGGTCTTGAAGAATAGGTCCTCAAAACCAGGCAGGGCTATATACAGCATCCTGAGGGAAGTTGATAAATACCTCCAGACTGTGATTTATTGAGTTTCTATAAATCTTAACTAGACAAAAATAGATGAATCACAGGCAAGCCAACCAGGCACCTAATAATGTGATTTCCTGTTACCTGACCGATAACCTGCTTACCTCGTCACAAAGGCACTGGACCAAAAGCTTTGAGAAATGCCAACAGGGAGTCCAACCAGCTCTGTTTGTCAACACGTTGGCTGACCTTGGACTGAGAATACCAAATTGGACATAATTTCTGTGCTGACTGCCCAAGGCTACAGATATCTGTGCTGGCCTGATCCCTGGACAATTAGCTAACGTAGGATCCAGCCACATACTGTACAAGGACAGAGTGTCTATGATACAGCCATTGAATTTTTTTTTCTTGGTCATTCTCTGGACAAGCTTCATGCAAGCAAAGAAACATCAAAAGTATATTATTGTTGATCCATATGACTATAACAATATATAATATTACTATTGTCCTTTTTTGGTTGAGAAAAGCAGAAATCTGGACAGAGAATATGAATAAAAGACAGAGAGAGCATTTCTGAGGTAAGGGTGTGTGTGTATATTGTACAGCCTGGTCCTCCAGTTGGATCACTGAATTGGCCCGTTGCCAGCGAGGGACTGTTTGGGAGGAGCTACGGTAAATAATTTTCTGCCTGAGAAAGAAACACAGAGAAATGATAACTGAGGCTCAGTCACAGTCAGACTGGAATTGCTTTATTCCCAAAATGCTTCAAGTCAGGAATCCCCTGTTGACATGAATAAATGGTGACAGTTGGATTCCACATGGAAAACATTTTAATTGACTGATATTCTGCTGGTGGAGGTAGATTTTGTCTGTTTTTTTTACCCATTAGTGGGATGTTAGTCTTGTTTTTTGAAGCTACATTTTCCGTAATGTTTCAACAAATTCCTGTTGTCTAGCCCAGTGATTCCAAACTCCAGCACTTGAAACACATAACATGTTTAATGTACGGTAACTCAAGCTTTAAAATGTCAAATAATCCTTCAAAACATGTGACCTAAAGCCTACTCCAAGGCATATTCTGTAGATAAGTATGCAACGACAGAGTTTTGTTTTCAAGGCACAGACTCTGAACACCTCAGGGTGTCGAGCACTGGAGTTACAAATATCATGATGACAATAGACAATCCAATGAATGTAGCATGAAACTAAAGTCAATCTAATGAATGGAGCATGAACCTAGAGTCAATCTAATGAATGGAGCATGAACCTAGAGTCAATCCAATGAATGTAGCATGAAACTAGAGTCAATCCAATGAATGGAGCATGAACCTAGAGTCAATCTAATGAATGTAGCATGAAACTAGAGTCAATCCAATTAATGGAGCATGCACCTAGAGTCAATCCAATGAATGGAGCATGCACCTAGAGTCAATCTAATGAATGGAGCATGAACCTAGAGTCAATCCAATGAATGGAGCATGAACCTAGAGTCAATCTAATAAATGGAGCATGAAACTAACTTTACAATTCTATGTTGTGATGAGAGGGAGTGTTGATTCCAATAAGGCAGCATTTTCCTGAACTTAACTTTGTGGGTCTGTAACCTAAATGTACCCCATCATATAAGTCTAAGTCCCAGTAAGTCTAGTCTTATGAATCTTCTCAATTTCCCACTATGGATAGACCAAGTGCCCCCAGGGGTCCTCGCACCCCTGGTTGGGAAGCATTGATGTGGAAGTTGAAACGCCCCCTGCTCCTGCTTCCTGTGCCTTTGTGTTTTGTCCCAATAAAGCTTTGTCTTCAAGCCCAGAACTCAACACAACCCTATGGTTCTCCCTGCTTCCTCCAGCTTCCCCCCCACTCAACCCCCATTGAGAGGCCAAGAACCCCTCCACCCCGGCCAGGGGCTTAAGTAGGGCTTTGGGCATCCACAGGAGGTTTGGGAGAGGGGTCAGACTCAGAGGCTATAATTCCATTTGCAGTTCATTTTATTGTTTCCTAAATTGCATCCTGAATGGCCTCCACAAACACGTTGTGCTAATGTGGGCGCTCCAAGCATGTGCTTAAGCCCCGGTGAGGCAGTGCAAGCAGAGGGCTTTAGCTCAACAGCCTCTATTTGTTAGTCAATGATATAAAGTGACCAATTTAGGAGCCCTAGAGAGAGATGCAGAACTTCACAACCAAGCCACAAGGTCTTCATTTAGTAGGAAAGTCTGCTCTATGCAACAGGAAATATTCCTGTCAATGTTAGAAGCAGATTTTGTGAAAATATACAGTATCCCTTCCAATTTTAAACTTCTACGCCCTCTGCCCTTGCTGATTTGGTGTAGGCTGCTGAGCTAGACTATTTGCAGAAGATGCTGTTTTCCCTGATTTGATGCAATGTGTGAAGAAAAGGAAGATGTTATCATCTCAGTGGGCTGTGGCATCCCAACCGCCGGTTCTGCTGACATAGATTAACAGCCGCTTTCATCTCCTGCTGGATAATTTCCACGGCTCCACCGACACTTTTCCCAGCTACGCCACCGTTTTGTGGACTGCACAGGGTACAGAGCAGCGGAATAAAAACAAGGTCCTGTCGCGTGACGAGCTGAAACTCACTCGCCCACCTTCTCCTAACCTCAAGGGCACCTTTCTGCTCAGAGGAACGTCACTACAGTCAGGGAGAACTGTCTGTATTATGTATATACCAGATCAGGTAGAACATGCATTCAATATCAAGTCAACATCTATCTGTCCTTGGCCGATTTACATTTCACTATTTTCCGATAATCAATTTGACTGACCAATTTCTGACTAGGTCATGAGGATGCACATCACAAAAGAGCGGAGTGGGACAGCCAACGCTGATGTCATTGAAGAGCCTTGTTTCAGTCCTTGTTAATCAACATATGAAAAACACAGGGAGCATTCGCTGGTTCACGTCCCTCCATCATAAATCAGGGAGTGGCAGGGTAAGACACCTAGTCATTAAGTGTTCGCTCGCCTCCACGCCAAGGCTATCACAATAGCCGGACCCACCCCCTGGGGGTTGTCAATCAGCGGAGAGGCCGGGGGGGATTTAAAACAGTTTGACTTATTCTGTCACATGCACTATAGAACAGCATATCAGCATAGTATAGAGACAGAGGTAGGGTCACTGAAACGCTGTAATACAGCAACACTGATTAGAGACATTTTGAGGGAAATCTGTCCGTAGTAAAGTGTTTGTAAACAAACCAGGGATCAGGAATTACTTCTACAGTGTTATTCAGGTAATAAGAGGCTTACAAACACTATCATACCAGCACACACAAACATTTAGTACACTAGCAGGGACACAAAAAAGATTCCCACTCAAAATCCTATTTTCACTAAGCCTAATCCCAAAACGAACGTTTACTCTGAGTGAACCACTAAGCCAGAAACATCCTTGTTTCTCATGAGGTTCAGCAGCTAAACGACCACACGACGTCCAACTGTCCTTGTCTTACAATCCTGGTGGAGCTTTTAATCCTTGCCAGGCTGGTGAGACAAGGAAACGCACAGCTAATCACATTTCCAAATTGACCTATTGGAACACAGATTCATACAGCCATGCAGTCTAGTTATATGGCCAGCTGGGGACAACAGGATTGTTATGCATTAGCCCATTAAAAGCATGTGTCCACTCCACACCAGATCTCCATACAGCAGACTGTAAACACTACCATTTCCCTACAAGACAGTTTGTTTTATCCTGCTGTGGAAATATGATTCACTGTCCAGTCTGATTTAAAAGTCTAACCATGTGACGGTCAGGTTTGCTCAGCCCAAAGAGCAGAACTGCTGCCCTCTAGTAGAATAGCAGCAACCAGCTAAGAATGACATACATCCAATTCATTAGGTATACCTTGCTAGTACCTGGTTGGACCTCCTTTTGCCTTAAAACTGCCTTAATTCTTTGTGGCTTAGATTCAACAAGGTTCAAAAACTTTCTGGTCCAAATTTACATTATTGCATCATTATATACAGTTGCTGCAGATTTGTTGGCTGGACATCCATGATGCATATCTTCCATTCCCCCACATCCCAAATGACCTTGACTAGATTGAGATCTGGTGACTGTGGAGGCCATTTTAGTACAGTGAGCACATTGTCATGTTCAAGCCTGGAAAAATCCAGACCCAAATCCTGAACGATTAGGGTCTGGGATCGAGTAATGTAAATGACTCAACTCGAGCGGCGGCACTAAGCGTGCATTTGAAAATCTCACTGTACACAATTGGATAACACTACGACCAATCACCAGTGGGTTTTCACTAACCCTATGGCGGAGCTAACTGGTAGATTAAATAAACCCTTGCCGTATCCGGTCTGCAAAACACTAAAAACGTCCTTCTTAAAAAGTAACGATTCGAGCGCCGTCTTCTGTTCCTTTTTTAGACAAAAAGCCAAGTCTTACTCATTCACTGTAGCGGCCAAAGCAGTTTACAACAACTGGTGTAGATCCATAGCGATCTTACAATGTTTACTAATGACTTGAGGTCGCACTCGCAGAGCTGCCGTCATCCGTTTATAACACGCATCTGGCCCGCCTAAATCAGATACAGCAATGTGATTGGTGGAGCTCAGCTACAAGGGCATAGTTAATGAGCAGTATTACTCGGTGCCAGAGTAACTTGCTGAGCAAATTCAAATTGTGCTCTCGCGAGAACTCTGGATTTCCAGGGTAGTCATGTTCAAGAAAGAAGTTGATGTGAGCTTTGTGACATGGCGTGTTATCCTGCTAGAAGTAACCATTAGAAGATGGGTACACTGTGGTCATAAAGGGATGGACATGGTCAGCAACAACAGGCTGTGGCATTTAAACAATGCTCAATTGATACTAAGGGGCCCAAAGTGTGCCAAGAAAATATCCCCCATACCATTATACCACCACCATCAGCCTGAACCATTGATACAAGGCAGGATGTATCAATGCTTTCATGTTGTTCACTCCAAATTCTAACACTAACATCTGAATATCGCAGCAGAAATCGAGACTCCTCAGACCAGGCAATGTTTTCTAATCGTCAATTGTCCAATTTTGGTGGGCCTATGCAAACTGATGCCTCAGTTTACTGTCCTTCTTTGACAGGAGTGGCACACGTTGTGGTCTGCTGCTGCTGTAGCCCATCTGCTTCAAGGTTCGACATGTTCTGCATTCCTTGGTTGTAACAAGTGGTTATTTGAGTAACTGTTGCCTTTTTATCAGCTCAAACCAGCCTAGACATTCTCATCTGACTTCTGGAATCAACAAGGCATTGTCGCCAAGAGAACTGCTGCTCACTGGATATTCCCTCTTTTTCTGACCATTCTCTGTAAACCCTAAAGAATGGTTGAGAGAATCCCAGTAGATCAGCACTTTCTGAAATACTCAAACCAGTTTGTCTGGCACCAACAACCATGCCATGTTCAAAGTCACTTAAATCACCTTTCATCCCCATTCTGAGCCTTGATTTAAACTTCACGAGATCGTCTTGACCATGTCTACATGCTTAAAAATGCATTGACTTGCTGCCACATGATTGGCTGATTACATATTTGTGTACGTAATGAAGTGGCCGGTGAGTGCAGTGTTCTCGTAGTGCAACTAGACAATCACTCTCAACACCATCTATTCCATCTTGGCTTTGTACGGATCCCGTACTGGAGTGCAGTGCAGCCCTCGAGCGGTGGAACAGTAGAAAGATGAATGTAGGCCACTCACTATGTCAGTGAGGATGAGGGAAACACTTTACTGCCTGCACTGACAATGGCCCTTTATCCTCTGTGAGGATAACGTGAGGCCACTAGGAAAACCACAGTGCCACGCCGAGTTTGAATCATCAGCAGCACACACAGGTCTGAATGTTATGTGGGTTAACAAATCATCGAACACTGATAAAGTCCAACTATTAGCTACTCATCTGTAGTGTGAGTGTGGGCCCTGGGATGGGCAGGTATGGACACGAGCTGCTGGAGGACACAGAAGCACCGCGGGAGCCAACTGGTGTGTGTGACTGGAGGAAGTGAAGCCAGGGGCAGCTAATGTGAGTGGGGAACACAGGCTCTGCTGTGGCTCACAGAGACAATAGGTCAGAACATTCCTCCATGCATATTCAATGCAGACAGCTCCTGGGCAGTTGACTTGTGTTCTCAATCCAGCCTCATTACAGCACAATGATGGGGACTGACAATGGTAATAGAGCCCATTAGCATGTTACCTCTTACAGGGAGATGCAATAGGGATTTACATACAGTTTGTGTGTGTGGGGGTGTTCTCAACTCCTACTACTGTACTATATAGGAACTAACTGGGTGGGAGAGCTCAGAGGTTTTCTAGACACTAAAATTGCCAGCAAAGTTCCCATAGCCCTTCATTACTCCGTCATTAGACACCTCCTCGTCTGTGTGGATGAATAGAAGGTCCAGGATGAATAGGAGGTGATGAGTGTGGGCGGTGGAGGAGCTGTCCTGTCCTGGTTGTGTTCAGCCTAAATGAGGCCACAGACTCCTACCTACACATCGCAGGCAGCCAGGACTGCTCGCCGACAGAACACAAAGACACACGCTGTTCTGCCCTGTGACAGGCCCACGGGACGTGACATCCTGACATCCACTCGTTTCCCCCTATGTGAAAAGGACCTGTCGCAGCACGTCCACCACCCACTCCGCGGTGTTAGGACAGAGTCAGCGTTTCAGCCTTTTGTCTGTGTGTGTGGGTCGGCCAGGCAGACCTCCTGACTCAGGGGTTTAAGGGGAATGGACAAAGTGCTAGTCAGCCCTCTCCCACCCCAACTGGGATCCATCCTGTCCCTCCAGAACAGTCCCCTCTGTGATGACAACCAGCATCTCCACCATGGTGGTTACCACAGGACCAGCCTGGACAGATACCTGCATCCTGCCCTGGTATCTCACGGATGGGCGTGATCAGGGCAAGGCTTTACAGTGCGAGGATTTCACACTTATTATTGGTTTCGATTAGTTATTTATAAGAGTTTAAATGAAATTGAAAGCTATCTGTTTTCTAGAACATACTGGACTTGGAGAAGCTTATGCTGGTGCTGGACATTTCAGCCACCCAGTGTGAGCGAGGCTTCTGTGCACCAGAATCAGATTAAGAATTCGACAAGAAGCTGCCTTTAGGTCTCCACCACCGAGAACCAGATTAGGAACAGCCTGGAGGGGCCTTTTGTCGAGGAGTTCGATCCCACGCCTGCCGTGGACCGCTGGCTGACCTCTAAGCGTGCTAGATGGCCAATGTACAAAAGCTGCTAGACAACTGATATACTTTGCGTCTAGTAGGCATGGCTCAATGTGTGATTTTGGTGCTATGTGCTGTTGCACAGATGTGTGTCCCTTAGTAAATGCCCACACACGCAGTTGAAATATGCATGTAATAAATTCTCTGTTAATAAACTCTGTGTTACTTGAATATTTTTCACTGTGCTCCTAAATTTCTTTGTGTGCTCCTACAGTTTATCATTTAGGAGCACATGTACTCCTTGGGAAAAAAGTTAGCTGGGGGATTGATTAGGTTCGATGCTGAGCACTGATAGGACAGCCAGAGGAGGAATGTTTGACTGTCTTGAGATGGGAGGCTCCTGCACTGGAGACCCACACGGTTATATGACCAGTCTTCAATTCCCTGCAACAAATAACAACCAAAACCATCTACAGTTGCCGATACTTTACCTTTTAAACAAACTGAGCAAAACTAGGGACACAACTTGCATTTCCTTTAAACCAACTGGATCAAAGCGACCATGTTGTATGTAACAGGGTTTTGGACCTGATATAGGCAGAGGGTTAAGAAAAAGGTGGTGAGTGTGATATAAGGGAAAAGGAATTGGGGCTGATCCATCTGGTTGGTGGTGTTGCTGTTAGACCCCCCAGGAGAATACGGGCCTGCCTGGTGGCCTGCCCATCCCTGAAGTCCTGGCCTAGGCTGTTTCTCCATCAACACCTCCCCACTGATCATGCTAGACAGGCCCCTTGTCAAACCTGGCCTGATCTGGAGGCTCGAGCTCAGCCTCCGCTGGCCCCTGCCAGACATTAGCCCAGCACGATAGTTATGACAACAAAATACCAGCTGGTGTTTTATTCCACAGTAAACAAATTGCACAGAGCCGGCTAACCTCCACCCACACACTCACCAGCGCTTATGTTGAGCTGTTCAGCCCTAAAGCATGTGCTCAACAGCTACGAATCTACAGTCTATTTCTCAAAACCACCAAACCAACTAAAGTTATGGATAATTATTTTCCTGCCAGTGACACAGAAGCTAGCATTACCATTGAAGCTCCAAAATGTTTTGCATGGATTTCTCGTTTGTCTAAGCAATACTGCACCAATAGTTTCATCCATCCATCCAAAAACAAAGCCATTATCCTTTCACTTTTAGGGATCATGATGACCTGACAACACAAACATGCCCAAGCACAGCATCTGTCTCCCACCTGACCCATGCCTCTCCCCCACAAGCTGTGTGTAGCTGTGTGGGACTTATTACTGTCCCATGGTTGTGGTTCTGCAACCAGGGTTTTCCTCCACAAATCCTGAGCTCCACCTCGTGAACCTGATGAGCTGAAGCATCCCACCAAGCATGCTGAACGTGTGTGCGCGGGGGGGGGTTGTCAGCAGAGCTCCACTCCCCCTGTCTGTGAATACAGTTTGGTTACCTACCAGCCAGCCGGCCCAACCCAGAGTGGAGCCCTGTACAGCCAGCCCCACTCACCATCCATGTGTCTGACACAGCTTTCCGCTGTCAGTCACCAGTCAACCGCACATCCCTCGCAGTACCTCTCTTCTGTTATACTACAGTTTTCCGACCTCGCGTAACTATTTATACTTGCGCGTTGTGTTCGAGACACTAGTTGCAGTCTTTTCCTGGAGAGAGGTGTCACAATTGAGGAGATGCTACTAACTTTGATATTTCTACTAGAAGAAGAATAGAATAAGAAGAAAAAGGTAAACAATGGCACAACTGGCAGCAGCATTGACGTTAATGTCAACAGTGGCTAAGATGATCTTAACTGTGTTGTTATGAACCATTTACAGTTTTATTATGAACCATTACCTGTGTAATTATGAATCGTTTACTGTGCCTTCAAACTCATCCATGCTTCCTGTTTCCGCTTTGTTGCGCGCCGCTGAAAAAAAGAGTGGTGCACACCCTTGGCTCGCGCACTCTAAATCCTTGCGCGCCAGCAAAATCCACGTCATTTTGACATCACCTTGACGGGCGCCAGGTAGGGAACGGCGAGTATACGGAAGGTTTAAGTGTGTGTGAGTGTGTGTGACCTACACACATCACCCCCATGTCCCTGCACTCAGCCCTAGAGCAACCCCACACACTCCTCCCTCAACACCCTCACACAGGAAAAACTAAAGGCAATTAGTGAAAGCACACACTCACACAAACATTAACGGAAGCAGACATTTTAGAAAGAGAAAGCTTGCCCATGTTTACAAGTTACAAACATCTCTACAAACATTTGGTGGCACATGAATTGTGGCTGATGAATTGCAGACTTGAACTAAAACATTGCATGAAGATGTTAATTCAAAGCGTAAGGTTAAATACAGTTAGCATGGATTACAGCAATTGTGTGTTCTGAGTTCCGATTTCCTGTTAGTCACGAGGAGTTGTTTCTATGGTTACAGTCTTAGTGACGAAGCAGCACTCTATTATTCTATCTAACACCAGACTGGATGTCTTCCTGGGAGGCAGCACAATGTGTCCATAATGAAGGAGGCTGTGCATTTTTTGATTGGATTTTCTCTGTGGCTTACACAACCACCCACATGGCCAGCCTCGGACAACTACACCCTGTTCCAAAACAACAGCGGGATTTTACCAAGAAGAAGAAAGTAAAAATAACAAAACATTTTAGAGCTTCAAG
>JACXGM010040468.1:0-10311 GCA_016801145.1 Umbra pygmaea
GCCTGCCAACTCTCCTGACCTGAACCCCATAGAGAATCTGTGGGATATTGTGAAGAGGAAGTTGAGAGACGCAAGACCCAACACTCTGGATGAGCTTAAGGCCGCTATCGAAGCATCCTGGGCCTCCATCACACCTCAGCAGTGCCACAGGCTGATTGCCTCCATGCCACGCCGCATTGAAGCAGTCGTTTCTGCAAAACAATTCCCAACCAAGTATTGAGTGCATAACTGAACATAATTATTTGAAGGTTGACTTTTTCTTCTTTTTTTTGTATTACAAACACTTCTTTTATTGGTCAGATGAAATATGCTAATTCTTTGAGATAGGAATTTGGGGTTTTCATGAGCTATATGCCAAAATCATCAGTATTAAAACAATAAATTACATGAAATATTTCAGTTGGTGTGCAATGAATCTAAAATATATAAAAGTTTAATTTTTATCATTACATTATGGAAAATAATGAACTTTATCACAATATACTAATTTCTTGAGAAGGACCTGTAGACTGTTGGACTTCTCAACATTAGCAACAGAACAGCATCATGATTGTCCCCCTTGAGAACTATAGACTGTTAAACAAGTCTCCTTGTACAATCGTATGGCACTTAGACCATTCAATAGTATGATTTTTTAAGGAATGCAATGACCTGTACATCTTAAACTATTTTCTGGTGACCTATATGGACACTGTGAACTTGAGCACAGTCACTTTAACAAATTCTACTGCACATACCACATGGACCACACGTTATCGTGGACGTGAGAGCATTTTAACAATATGTTGAAATATTACATTCAAACATAACATGGTGCCTTTGATAACATTGCTTGATTTTATATTGTGTCTGAATGTTGGCATTCAGAATGTTGGCGTCTGAATCTTTTCTTACAGTGTTATTACCTTAATCTGTTTAGGATTTGCCGATTGTCAAATTCTGCCTAAAAACATACCCAAAATTAACCTATTGTAGCACTGGACCTGAAGCAAGTACATATGGTTGATGGTTTTTAAAAGGAAAGACTTTGAATTTTATGGATATATAAAATGTATATCAAATAAATGTACACAGTGAATATGGCACAAGATGAAGTAAAGAAAATGAATAATTGTTTTCTGTTCTTATTTTGCTACATCCTCTTTGAAAGACAACTATAATGCCATTTATTGAGATAGGGTCCTGGAAACATGTCTAATCATGTGTTCCAGGGATTACAACATACAGGTCCTTCTCAAGAAATTAGCATATTGTGATAAAGTTCATTATTTTCCATAATGTAATGATAAAAAATAAACTTTCATATACTTTAGATTCATTGCACACCAACTGAAATATTTCAGGTGATTTATTGTTTTAATACTGATGGTTTTGGCATACAGCTCATGAAAACCCAAAATTCCTATTCTACATCACATTTTGATAGGATGTCGAACGCGAGACGCCTAAATGGATGCCAATACAATTCTGAGTGGAAAGTTTACTTTTAAAAAGTTACCAAATGGTTCCATTGACAAGACCAAAGTGATCTGTGTGTTTGTTCATTGTGAACTGAACTATCATTGCAGCACGTCCAGTCTGAAATATCACTTGATGGCAAAGCACACAGCTGATGCAAATTCTCCACCCCCTCGTCAAAGCCAGGTGACAATGGATGACTTCAGACGGTATGCCAATGTTGTTTTCAATAAAAAAAACTTTTGCACAAAGCAAGCCAATCCACTTTTCCATGTAAATAAGAGCTTTAAAATGAGAAAAAAATTACAAAAAGAAATCAACATTTAGAACAGATAAAAATGTGTGATTAATTGGGAGTTAACATGACATTAATGCGATTAATCACGATTAAATATTTTAAACGTTTGACAGCACTATTTTATATATTTTATCTTGTTAATTATTTACTAATTATGTTAGACTTTTTACCTTGTTTTTGTATTAATTTGACTTCCTCTATGTCTGAAAATATCTCAGTGCACTGGCAGTTTTTGCAGTGCATTGTAAGGTCAGTAGTAGAATTTCTACCTGCCAACTGTGAGACTTTGTAAAAAAGTGCTAAGAATATAAGTGTCGGATTGCGGTTGATGTGTCAGGGTGCGCACTGCGGGGCGCTGTGTGTGCATGACTGGTATGTTCGTTGTTAAAGTTAAAACCACTCACAAGCAACAGCAGTGGAGTGGGAGAGGCAATTCAGATGTGTTCATGATGAAGGAACGTAGTTTGCACAGTGGGACATTTCTATTCTTTGATGCTATATGTAGAAGAAAGAAACTGACAGTGGTATCGATCCTATTGACTATTGTAACAATCTTTAAAAAGGAGAGGTAATATCGGTAGTATCAAGATTTTGGGATCGATCCGCCCAACCCTACAGGAAACAGAAATACTGCAAAATAAAAATAATAACGCGACTAAACGAGACGAAATAAAGTTATACAATTTTGTCTGTCTCGTTTTGGTCAACGAACATGAAGAGACATTTTAACATATTTTTTATTTTGTAAACCACAATTAGTCTTGTTTTTATTCATCAACGATATTGCATCATACATTTAATTATAGTCATTGTCACATGACTAGCATTTACGTTGCATCTCGTCTCATTTTCATCACGTGATAAAGGTTTGTTGACCACGATATTTGGTCACGATTTTCATTAATGAAAGCAACACTAATCCTATGCCTTATGGACATATAACACATGTATATACAGAGCTGCCAACTCTCACGCTTTCGCCGTGTGACACACGTTTTTGCCTGTTTTCACACGCACTCACAACACACATTCAATTTCTCACGCAAATAAATCCGTCCGAGACTCGTTTGTTCCTTTTTCAAACTCCCCGACGGTAGATGGCGCTGACGAGTGCCACTGAACCTTATGCGCTGCACCCAGAAGTTAGCGACAGAAGAAGAGATACCATTACCGCGAAAGACAATGGGAGAAGAAACGGTCATTACCTTGAGAATACTGATGAGCTGAGACTAGGTATGTAACAATGAAATGTCGTCCAATTGAGTTATCACTCTCTAAAACTTTAAATCTTGAAAGAAATAATTTGTTTTGACGGGGTTCAGATAAGGAAGAAAGTTGAACATTGGATTCACAACCAGGCCTAAACTTAACAGATTACTCGACGAGGGTGACATCACAACACAGCAAGTGCATTCATTCCATGAAGCTGTGTTGTGTTTCCTGACGAGTACTGTGGACTATGCACTTAAGAAGCTGCCACTGGAAGAGCCACTGATCAAACATGCAATATTTGTAGATGTACGGCAGAGGGCTGAAAGTGACATAAACAATGCCCTGTACTTTGTTGAAAGGTTAGCTAGTTTTTTTTCGAATTATTGTCTATTATCTTAGCTGAAACACCCTGCGTTTTATGATGAGGTATTTTCAATCCTAAACTGCACATGAGCTATTCTTATGTGGCTTCTCCTCAAAGATGCATATGAACAGGTTGATGCCTATATACCTAAAACTTAACAACTTGTAACTCTACTTTCATAAATAGGTTTCCCCATCTCCTCCCATACCATGGGCCAGAGAAGCATGACCTTCTGGGTGATGAGTTTCTAAGTTTTCCGACCATGCCAATGATACTCTGCAGGACAAACTGAAATGGAAAGGTTCTGGGCTGAAATGGCAACCAGGAAACATAAGGTAAACATTTTTGGTTTGTTTTGTCTTTCCTTTAGGAAGGTGTGGTTTAACTACATCTGTTGCTTAAAATTGTTGTGTGCATATATGTGTCATGCATGTTGCAAATTATGCATGTTTTATCTGATCAAAAATCAAAGTATGTTTTTCCATTGTGCTTTGGTGCATTTTTCCATAGGTGACAGGAGCCAAAGAATTTGAGAGGCTTGCTGCCGTCGCCAAGCTCGTCCTGGTGTTGCCCCATGCAAATGCAGATGCTGACAGGGTGTTTTCAGTTGTGGGACTGAACAAAACCAAGAGAAGAAACAGCCTAGCATTGGATGGCACCCTGTCTTCAATAATGACTATAAAGATGGCCACAATGGAGCCCTGCTTTAAATGGGAGCCCCCCTCCAAGGTCATCAAGGCCTCCAAGAAGGCCACAGGCGAGTATAACCATGCCCACAGATCATAGACAATGATTTTAACCAGGTTCTGATCTGAATCTGATACTGATTATGCCTCATTTTGTTGTTATTTTTGGAATGCATTAATCTGTTTTATGCTTGGAAAAAGTTGTACTGTTAAGCACTTTGTTTGTTGCACTTATTTGTTTCTGATGGACCATTTGTTGGGCTTTGAATGAAGAACAATGTCCCTCCTTAACTAATCTTCTGTCGTTTTCGGCTGAACATAAATCATTAAGTGCTCTTAAGAATACAATTATTCACAACATGGGTTAGGTTTCAGTAAAAAAATTGTTTAATACCATTCTAATCAAAATATCAAATCAACCTACCTACTGTAGGTCAAATTTTAAACACTGGTCTATGAATAAGGCTTTATTGTGGTACATAGGCATTTAGACACACAAAAGTTTGCTGGTGGAATGTTAAGCTCAAGTCTAGAAAGCCGTACAAGTCATGATGCCAAACATGAATCAAGAGTAATTTCAGGTATTGCACATCTTTAGCAGACCAGACAAAAATCCACTAGAATGTAGGGAATCACATTACTTAATCCAAAATTTCGATTTCTGAAGGGATGGACCTTCAGCTATGTCTGCTTCACAGAATGTAACTAATATTGTCTATCTCCAATAGGCTGCCCCTATCAACGGCTTTGGGCCTCCTCACAAACCACCAGAATGCAGGGTACAACATGGGTACAACATCAAATTAATTACAATTCTCTGATATCTGAGCCAACAACCTGCGTGCGTGGCATAATTTTGGTCACCCCTGACAAAATCTCACTCCAAGGTTTTTTGAAAAGTTGGCAGCTCTGATATATATAACCTACAAAATGAGGTTTTTAGCCATGTTTCTATTACAAAATTGGCCAGCTGAGTGTAGAAGCTAATAGCTTTTTTTTACTGGCTATGTAAGTCACATTATTTCTAATAATTATCTCGTTGTGATAGCTATTGTAAAACCGAGGCATTTGCTAAATAGCCAAGGTTTTAAAAAGATATGGGATTATATATAACTTAAATTATTTTAAGTTTGTGGACATTGATTTTATTCCACATTGTATTTTCTATGAGGCTAAAAAAGAATGTCGTTGTTTACTAGGTACATAGCTCACATTATGCCACGTTATATTATGGTTGTTATAGCTATTGTAATAATACTGAGACAGCTGCTAGATTCCTGACTTTTTAAGATTTAGAAAGATTTAATACTTGTATATACAGCGGGTGAAATAAGTATTGAACACATCACCATTATTCTCAGTAAATATATTTCCAAAGGTACTACTGACACCAGATGTTGGTAACAACCCAAGTAATCCATACATACAAGGAAACCAAAACAAATAAGTTCAGAAATTAAGTTATGTGTAATAATGTGAAATGACACTTGGAAAAAGTATTTAACACACTTACTGATATTCATTTAATACTTTGTACAAAAGCCTTTGTTGGTAATGACAGCTTCAAGACGCCTCCTTTATGGAAAAACCAGTTGCATGCATTGCTCTGGTGTGACTTTGAAACCAAATCTTGAAGGTTCCGTGGGCCACTTCTATGAATCTTGATCTTCAGTTCATTCCATAGATCTTCAATGGGATTTTAGTTAGGTGATTGGCTGGGCCATTCTAGCAGCTTTATTTTCTTTATTTGTTTCCTTGGCTGTGTGTTTGGGATCATTGTCTTGCTGAAATGTCCACAATCGTTTCATCTTCTTCATCCTGGGCGCAGATGGCTCAGTGGGTAGGGAGTCAGACTTGTAGTCAGAAGGTTGCCAGTTTGATTCCCGACTGAGCCAAATGTCGTTGTGTCCTAGGGCAAGACACTTTACCCAAATTGCTCCCAGGTCGTTGCTGTAAATAAGAAATTGTTCTTAGTCAACTTACCTGGTTAAATTAAGGTTAAATAAATAAATAAAAAAATCCTGGTAAATGGCAGCAGATATTTGTCAAGAATGTCTTTGTACATTTGCCCATTCATCCTTCCTTCAATTATGTGATGTTTGCCAGTACCATTTGCTGAAAAGCAGGCCCACACCATGATTTTCCCATCTCCAAACATCACTGTTGGTATGGTGTTTTAAGGGTGATGTGCAGTGCCATTACTCCTCCAAACATGGTGTGTATTATGGCATCCAACCAGTTCAAAAATTCTTATCTGACTACACTATATTTTCCCAGTATTGCGCAAACTTTAAACAAGCTTCAACATGCTTTTTTTGCAGCAATGGAGTCTTGCCTGGTGAGCGTGCATACAGCTTGGACAACTCTTCTAAGTGTTCTTTTCACTCTTTTAGAAATCTTGCGAGGAGCACATAGTTGAGGCAAATTTATGGTGTAATGATTGTCTTTCCACTTCCGTATTATGGCCCCAACAAATAATCACTGGAACATTCAGAAGCTTAGAAATGTGCCTATAATCAATGGCATCATTATGTTTTGCAACAATTAGGTGGTGAAGGTCTTGAGACAGCTCTTTGCTTTTACCCATCATGAGATTTGTCTTGTGTGACACCTTGGCAGTAAGACCTTTTTTTAGGCAATCAGTTGGGACTAAAGCAGCAAATATTAATTTGCACTGACAAGGGGCTGGATTGCTTTTTAATTACTGATGGTATTCAGATGTTGGCTTTCCATGCATTTTTGCACCTCCCTTTCTTCATGTGTTCAATACATCTGCTTGGTGTCAATAGCACCTTTGGATATATATTCACTGAGAAAAATGCTGACATGTTCAATATGTATTTCACCCGCCGTATATCCTTAAAGATGAGGTTGTTAGCATTGTTTCTATTCGACATTCCATTTTATTGGAGGCACGTGTGTACAAGGCACGTAGCTCACGTTATGAGGTGAACTTATTCTTTTTGTTATAGCTACTTTAAAATGGAGACATTTGCTACATTCCTGAGTGTCTAAGCTTTCTGTAGACATATGCCATGTGTATATATAACCTAAATATTGGACTTGTGAACTGTGATTCACAATCTTCTTAGGGGGGGGGATATCTCACCGGAGGGATACTGAACCCTAAGAGGTTATGGATATTTTCAAGATGGTGGACAAACTGCTATATCAATTAACATATAAGCATGCAAACAAGTTATTTCTGCATAACTCTTTACCAAAGTGAAATATATGTAGTTCATCATGTTGGGCGTATTTGGAGTATCCCGACATTATTGCTTTCCAATTATTATTAATTATTAATAATTATTATTATGATGTTTTTCTCCTACTTGGTTGAATAAATAAAAAAGTTTGGTGTAAAAAGTTGTATAAATTTGCTTGCTGAAAGAAGATATGCATAACTTGGCCCAAGACATTGAACATGATTCATCAATAGGTGGTGCTATAATAAGAAACCCAAAATGGCTCAAAGAAAAGCTGCCATTCGTACCCCGTTTGACGGAGAGACATGCCCTTTGGTGTACCTGTGTCATTCCTCATGAGAATAAAATTTGCCTCAAGAATCCCATAAAGTCCGCCATCTTGGATTTTTCTATACAGTGAAAATTTGACAAAACCTATAAATATTTACTTAACCTCTTAGCATTCAGTATCCCGCCCCTGGGAGATCCCCCCCAAAAAAACTGGACTGGAATCACAGTTCACAAGTCAAATTCTTAGGTTACATATACATCTACAAAAATAATAATTTCCCTTCATAATGTGAGCTACATGCCTTGTACACATGCGCCTGAAATTAAATGGAATGTCAAACTAGAAACAAGGCTAATGCCCTCATTTGATGGGTTATATACATGTCCTTAAAGGGGTACTTTACCGATTAGCATTAGGCTTATCAGTAGAAACACAGTAGTATTACTGAACTAATTCTAACCCTCCCTTATGTCCCCCATGAGACAGGAAACCTCTGAATTTTGTCTGGAAAAATGACGCAAAATGACAATTTTTGCATCATTTTGCGTCATCGTAAGATTTTATGCCCAGTGCCTATAAACTACAACTAGTATTCGGCGCTACTTCTGCATGTTTTCTACCAGTTTTCAAACCGCCCACAGGGGGTGGGACGTCAATACCAGAATTTTAAAATAATGTCAGACATCTTGAAGCTAATCGAACAGGCTATTGCTCTGTGGAGAAAACTGAGTAATACCTTAGTAGGCTAACCACGATTGAGGAATGTAGTTATGAAGATTATATGGCAGAAGGGGATTTTGAAGATCTAGTGTGCGAATCCGATGCTCGTGGCTTTTTTTATTTCACCTTTATTAACCAGGTAAATCGATTGAAAACACGCTCTCATTTGCAATTCTAACCTGACCAAGATAAGGCGCCATGAATTTACACACGGAGTACAATCATTCAAGTCTACAGTTACAACAGTATTCGGTTCAATCCGGCTACGTGAACGAGCTGCAATTCAGCGAGGAACCGGAGCAGAAGAGGTGTCCGGGCAGACTCGTGTAACAGAGAGCACCCTAGCTTTGGTCTACAAGTGTACAGAGGGGTGCTGGAAACTTATTTCAGGATCCCGACGGTGAATTGGAAACGCCAGACAAAGCCAGCAGGAAGAAACGGACAAATAAAGTGAGTATTTTGTTTGTTTTTTACGTCAGTCAGCTGAGCTATCGTTATAGTTGCGCTCTGCAAGAACCTGTCTGGTGATGTCGCGCACACTCATTTTGTTGGCTTAGTTACAGTATAAAACAAAAAAGACTGAAAATGTGTTTCCTGTCAATATTGATATTTTTACGTTTTGTATAGGTTCCACCCTTAACTTAATTGTAATGTACAAAATAATCTTTGGGGAGCAGAGCAAATGATTATTATTTTAGTGGTTTAAGGACATGTTAGCTAGCCAGATTTTCCAGCCTTGTCAATATCTTCCTTACGTCGCCTCGCCTGCTGCAGCAGACAGACAGACAAACAAACAACCGATCAGTGAAGTGAGGATAATTTGTTCTAGTAGTTTTAATTGGATGCAACCAACATCTGCAGGTAATGTTTCAAAAATAGTTAATAGATTGATAATCTGTTTGAAACAGTCAAGCTGAGTGTTGGTGCTTCCTTAATGCATCACAATCAGTGTTTGGAATGCTAGTTAACAGTGTTATTTTTTCAGTTACGGGGTAGTCTAACTAATTACTTTTCCCATCGTTACAACGCCATTAACGTTACTGGACGTTAAAAGCGGTGCGTTACTATGCATTGATTGAATAAACAGTGTAATCTGAACAAACCTCTGGCTCACAACTAGCGAGGTGGGTTAATAAGAGATTATGATTATGATTGACTAATGCAGAGTCAATTTTGCGAAGACTTTGTTGACATCTGTTGTAAGCAACTCTAACGTTGTCCTTTTTTGTTTTTTTTGTAGACAATATCACCTAATAGCCTGCTGTCACATTATGGAATAGCTCCTGCAAGACGAAGACACATCAGACAGATCCAGCTCTTCAATGGAAATACTGCGGCTACTGCTGAAGCTCTGGATGAGCTATCAGTGTGAAATTGTTCATGTTATGTTTTTAATTAAAATGTTACACATTACTTGTGGTTTGTGTCAAACATAAGCGGTTCCCAAAGTTCTCCTGGAGGACCACCAGAAATGCCAGAGTTTAGCAGTAGCCCTCAAGAATCACCAGAACCACAAAGTCGAGGACATGTTAATTAGTGGACAAGTTGAATAATATGTGCAACCCAGCAAGTAGTTCAAACACAAGAACTGTCCTCCAGGAGAGGTTTGGGAACCACTACATTAGAGTATGTATTTGCCTATAGAAATTATGATTTCAGCTAAATCAGTGACAGTTTATTTATTTATTTAACCTTTATTTAACCAAGTGGGCTCGTTGAGAACAAATTCTCATTTAAAACGGCGACCTGGCCAAGATAAAGCAAAGGTGCAAGTACAGACAGAGTTACACATGAATACAAATACACAGGAATAACACAATGGGTCGGGTAAGTGAGAAAGATAGAAAAGTGCAGTTGAATGTGCAGTTGAATGCAGTTGAATGCAGTGTACAGTGTAGCAGGCAAATACAATGAAATAAGTTAACACTAGTATGACAGTGCAAATGGTAACTGTGCAAATAAAATATAACAACAATGTAATTAAACTAAAATAATGTTCAAGTAAGTATGTACACAAAGGTGCTTATTTGGAAAATACTAAAGTAACGGATCAGATAGGAAAGGTAGTGTACATGTGAGGGGGGGGTCAGCAG
>JACXGM010040469.1:0-10311 GCA_016801145.1 Umbra pygmaea
CCAAATTTGGTTTCCCGTTGATTCTGTTACCTGATTCGAATTCTACAGCTCCACACCTTTCCATTGATACCCCACATGTCCATATCTACTTTGGAATTATTGAGATTATCCAGCTCAATCGCTGAAACAGGCATTTTTTAAGGTGGAACCGAAACTTAAGTTGAACCGGAGGCGAATGTGGAGCCAAGTTCAGCGTCGTTTTAAAAACATTGTTATCCTGAAAGACTCAGTGCTTTCAGATAAAGGTGGAACAGTCACACAGTCCAGTAGTGAGTAGGCCTACATTTTACACAGCGATGAAGATGTCGGAGCTAAAAAAGAAATGTGTGTGTTTTGCTTTAGTTGTGAGAACACAAACAAACTGTGCTTGCGTGTTTGTCTTCTGTCATTACAGTTTATTAGTTTTTGTCCAGCAACCCACACCAATGAAGCTTTGACCTGTAACTTCATTAATGTTAATGTGTTTATATATTTTTTTTAATTTTACAATGATGGCTAACTGTAAATAGCATCCATAATATGAAATGATCAACGTCATGATCAACGATAGAGAAAGTGTACATTTTTAAATCATTTTTTCCATCAACAGAGGCATTTACATAATCTTTATAAACAGTCCTTACCACTCACTGTTCCTCGCTGTAAAATAATCTTTAAAAACACATTTTTGTCCTATAGAATTTATAGCGAATATCACATTCATCCCAAAATTGATTGACAAGATCCATGAAGAAGTTGCAAAGGAGATATATAACATTAGAAATAGAGCATGATAAAACTAGAATTTTCAGATAATCAAAGCTTTCTATTCAAATAATCCATCTGATAGAATATTGTTGGTTCAAGAGCAGGGTAGTATTTTGTATTCAGTAGGGAAATGTTTGATTCATTGGTGCAACCATGTGTTAGTGAAGCACTTTGGGCCCATCTATATGGGGCCATGGAAATATGACTCTGAAATCTTTGGTTCTATTAGATGCAGAACTGCTTCCCCTCACAGCCAAAGATATAGAGCTGCAAGAGCTGAGACAGTTTGACCAGAACTGGCAGTATGGACCCTGCACAGGTAACTTGATCTCTGATGTATGTTGCTTGTCATCAGGAAAGGTTTTTAACACAGCTACATGTTTTTAGACTTTACAAGATGGAATGTTGTTCATATTGGTTAGATGACCTATCATAAATTAGGATTCTTACAACTGAACATGTTGGTTGTTGCATCGTACACTGGAAGGCAAATTTCATTGCTGGTCTCTTTTGTCGTTTGAAGTATTCTCTTGTAACCTATTAAAATGGTTAAAAAACACAGATATTATTATCCCTTAGGGCCAGGGTTAGAGGGATGCATAGAGCCTTAGGTGATTAACACAGTTAACCCCAAACAAATAATGAGAAAACGTAGTGAACTATTTGACCCACTGGAAATAATTAAACGAAACACAAAGTTAAACCAAAACTACAAATCAATACCAAAATGATGTTTTAGGATTTGTAAATGTTAACATCATTGCACATTGAATCCAGGGATGGAAACATCAACATAAAAGATACAAAATATGGAAAATAGTAGAATAGCGAAATCGACATTTCACAATATCTAATTTGCAAAAAATGCAATTATATTATTGTACCTGTATTATTCCTGGGTTCATTAAAAATCTAATATATATAAAAAAAATATAAAAATGTCTTTCATGCTAAACTTTCAGAGGTGAAAATCACATAATCACTAGTTTGCTCCACATGGTTGATATTAGGCTAGAATAGTGGGTAGAGGTTCATTTCTATTGTTCCGAGAGAACTGTTCCCACATTCTGATGCCTTGAGCAAGAAAATATTTCTGTAGTTACGGGAGACCAAATCCAATGTTCCTGTTTTCTGTGGTGTGCTTTATGGTATCCTCCCTTGAATTTCTCTCGTTGTTACAGAATATCTGTAATTTCTGTTAACTAGGCTGTATTGCATGTCAACAGATCTCTGCTTTGATGGACAGACTTTCTTAGTAACCAAACTTGTTGGGTGTTATATATGACAGGGCACCACTTACAAACACCTGAATGCCTTTGAATTGTTTTGAAAACCTGACTCCAATTACCCACTGTAAAAAAAGTCATTATCCTAAATTCACATACTTTTTCTATTCTATTCTGTATGTTTGAACAATGTGACCAATAGAGGCATGATGAAGTACACATTTGTGTGTGATCTTTGTTAACTCACATGGTGTTCATGGTATATAGTTGTGATTTAAATGACCAGACTTTATTTTCGGAGCATTTTATGCAGTAATGTGTTTAATTTGAAAGGGTTCTCAAAAGATTTATCTCAAATCACTCAACCTCACAAAACATTTGAGACCAAATCAAACATTAACTCTCATATCTGTGAGGCAAAATACCACAATGCACAAAAGTGATACTTGTTAACCGTTGCCTTGGGAAAACGGCAACCAGTAGACCGCAATCTCTGTGAACTGACTTTAACCATTGTCCATAGTAACTGGTTTACAATTATAGCTAAAATAGCTATTTTTATTATTACAGGAATGACCTGGGAGCACTTAAAGTTAACTGTCTTGGTCAATGACTGAACAACTACAGTTCCACCTGGCAGTCTGGGATTCAAACCAGTCCTTAAGGACAACAGTCAGATGCACTAACCACCATGACACCTTGCCACACTCAATAATATATTACATGTTTAACACTATAATAATATAATACGGGTATATCACTATAATAATATAATACGGGTATAAAACTATAATAATATAATACGGGTATAAAACTATAATAATATAATACGGGTATAAAACTATAATAATATAATACGGTATAAAACTATAATAATATAGTACATGTATAACACTATAATAATATAATACGGGTATAAAACTATAATAATATAATACATGTATAAAACTATAATAATTTAATACATGTATAACACTATAATAATATAATACATGTATAACACTATAATAATATAATACGGGTATAAAACTATAATAATATAATACATGTATAACACTATAATAATATAATATGGGTATAAAACTATAATAATATAATACATGTATAACACTATAACAATATAATACTGGTATAACACTATATTAATAAAATACATGTATAACACTATAATAATACTGTAAAATACATGTATAACACTATAATAATATAATACGGGTATAAAACTATAATAATATAATACATGTTTAACACTATAATAATATAATACATGTATAACACTATAATAATATAATACATATATAACACTATAATAATGTACTACGGTGGTTATGTCTTTCATCCATTCTTGCTGCATTTCATACTGCTGCATATTTTACTAAATTATTACACCTCTCACTTCCTTCAACCTGCCATCGTTTGCTTTTTCCTAAAAAACAAGAATAACCTATTATAATATACTGTATGTCCTCAATAAAAGTCTTACATGACCATTCATTTTCCCACTGTAATAAAATAAATATTTGTATATCTCTTGATCTATTACCATTGTGGAAAAATATTATAACAATAAAAACCTAGAGCAAAAGTGACAAGAATCAAGTAAACAGGTCGACAATTGTCAGTAGACATTGCACACAAGTTTTAAAAGGATAAATGCATTTTTAGTGTTATGGACAGTGTGTAGATAGTGACAAGTGAGGATGATGAGGTACTGTAGAATAAATAAAGATATGGATGTCTATGCCTTTGTCTCTTTCTGCGTCTCTCCCGCCATTTGCCAGGTATCAGCCGCCTGGAGCGTTGGGAGAGAGCATCACTTCATGGCTTAAACCCGCCTCAAGAGATCAAAGAGATGCTGCGTGGCAGAGAAGCTGACCCAGACTACACATATTGGTACTAGGATCACATTAACACACACACACACAATAAAAAACACACAAAATCTCTCCTTCCTTGCTACACTTACACACTTGATTTTGGACCATTGCAAATGTATTCCAGTTATACAGTAACATACTGTTTGGAACATTCAGCATAACAGAAAATATTCTTTTTTAACGTATATATATATTTTCTTAAATATTGTGTTTGTCTTTCAGCCTGTGGAGTGGTTATCCCTTATGAGAACCCGAAAAAACCAGGGGGAGATCATGAATCCCAGAATATCCATGATTCTTGTTCAGTCTGTAAATTACACTAAATGTAACACTATGCTTTCTATTAAAATACCCTTTTCTACAGATATACTGTACATTTTATTCTTTGGACCATATGAAATCATTAATTTAAATCAACATCATAATTACATTTTATGAAGGATAAAAACACTACAGTACCTACAGCATTTATGGGTAATAAAGGGGCAGTCAGTATATTTTTGTTTACAAAACTAGCTATTAGTACCAAGGGGGTATTTCAGAAAGCAGGGTTAACCAACTCTGAGTTGAAACCACAACTCTGTGTTGACTGACTCTGAACTGTTTCAAAACAGCTGGTTTGAGTTAAGCGCGAGCGCAAGGATTTAAAAAGCCCTCATCAATGGAACACAGATAACACTGTTCATCAGGAGAAAAAAAGAATTGAATATTGTATCTCTGACTGCTCACCCATATTTTGCATCAGCAGGGTGTTCCAGATCGATATATTGACTTCTTGGAATTTTGATAAGAATATGAGTGCAATATATGCGGCCAATCACACCAGGAAACCCAGAAATATATGAAATTAACTACTTGGTGCTCCTAATCTCAAAAATAAATACCAAATACATTATTGCTTTGACTGATTGATGCAATTCTTTGGAATTCTTATTTGATGGCTCTTGTCTGTGTCTTGGGAGCACCACAAAGCTGTGCAGTAATTGTTGTAGTGCAAGGGTCACATTTCTGACAGCCTGACAGACAGTTGATTTGGAGATATTCTCAGCATCACCAATGTTATATAAAAAACTCTGTTGGCAAAATACAAAATGCAATGCAAATAATGTTTCCGAACTGAGAGCATGTCCACGTTGATTCATGTGAACGGTGTGAGGGCTAAAAAGTCAAAGAAATGTTAAAAAAAATTACCTTTAAGGCGCAGTATGTGGACAGGTATATGTATCAACAGTAGATGAACAGTGTAATATATATATAAAATATACTGTAATATACAATATAATGTAAGCAGCAGTATAATGTAAACATTTTTAAGCTTTTAAGATACTGTACAAGTTTTACACTAGTTCCAATCAACGTCGAATCGTTGTCTGATCATCCTTTTCCCAACTGAGATTTCTGCAGAGTACACTGACAAAAAAACAGCCTCCAATTATTTAAGTATTTTTTTGTCGTTCCAACAAGCCAAATTTTTGTATAGGCTACTTGAAATACAAGTAGCTTTGACAAATATTTGGCTTGCTGCAACTACGTAGCTGCAAATTCTAAGCAAAAAGTTTACTTAATTTAGAATATAGATAGCTGTTTTTTTTCCCAGTGTATTTATGCTTCAAAATCAACTGCCTTTTTGATGACAGGACACGTCCTTCCTGGCACATTCAGAAGGCAGGTTTCAGTTAGAGAGTAGAACAAACTCAGGGTTAGTATAATAAAACCTGCTATTGGGCAGGTTAGCTTCACAGAGTATGTGGCCTAGCGTTAAGGTAATCAAACTACTAATTGTAAGGTTGTTTTTAATTAATGCCTTAACCTGAAGGTCAAAAGTATGTTGTTCCAACAGAGAGCAAGGCTTTTAACCTTATTTGCTTACGGTGGTATAGGCTAATGTGTTACATCAGATGAGCAATAGACTACTTAGTAAACATAAGGTGCTTAAAGTTATACAGTATCTGACTGACCAGACAGTCGGTTATTGTACGTCACTCATTAGCAGTCTGATGACAGATGGGCGTTGGGGGAGGGAATCCGCATTCCCTTTAATCAGACGTCCCACCTTTCCTGATTTATTATTGGTCAGAGTTAACGCCAATCGAATACTGCAGGATCCATTGCTTTGTACATTAGTATATCAACTGAATGACGACTGTCGCACAGCAAATTCATTGGTCATGTAGTGAGCCAAGTGCTGTTTTGAGGTTCCGCCCTCCTGCAGCAAAGCGCCGGTAGGCGTAATCATAGAAGATGCTGCAATGTGAGTGGTTGCAAAGCCATGTCTGTTTAAATCCTAGGTCTCCCATTGGTCTTAACCCCTCAAAGAATTTCTGCAACTGAAGCAATACAATAATTCTAGGGCCTAGCGTTCAGCATTAAATGAAGCGGCAGTTATTTCGATAAGATATAGCGGATAGATTAATGCGCACGACATCGGCGGTGTAATAAAAAATAGAAGTAGTGAAATACGCCTTCAACGAGTTTTTGTTGTACCTGAAGATAAATTGTATTTTGTACTATGACAATGCTGTACTTATAATTTTCCAGGACGAAGCTAGCTTGATTCCGTGGGAGAGAAATATAGCTAGCCAGGCATTTCATTTTACGTCAGATCGATTTCTCAATTCGTCGTTGGAATGAACGTTTTCTTTTCGAGATTTTCTACTTCTGTTTGTTTTATTGTGTGATTAATAAAACGTTTTTGATAATAGTGGTTAGTCAACGGAATACCGGGAAACGTATTGTACTGGTAAGTGTTTCTTCATGAGCTACGCTAGTAACGTCCCGGACAAGGAGGTACTGTACAGTAACGCAGGATTATGAGCTGCAATGTAGACCGGTAGCAATGCATATCGAAGGCGCGTCGCAGCATCGGCACATTTACATTCATTGCAAATGTTTAAATGGTCACACTAAAGTTGTGATTGTAACTACATCTAGAAACGTGGGACATTACATGTCTTTATTATAAAAAATGCGAGAATGCTTGAAAAACAGTTATGTCTTCGTGCTCTCTCGGATGATAGGATGTCGCTATTAATGCTGGCTGCAAAGATGTGTTTTCAAGAACATCCTGTGATTGTAACCGTGTATAATGGCTTTTAGTGGAATATATGGTTGCTAAGTGCCAGTGTTTTTGCATTTCTTGTTAAATCCCCTAGTGAAAATGAGCAGGTGCTGTGAATCAACGTAATTCACACGCAACAGGTGCAACAGCTCACCTGATGATGCTGTTATGGACGCTAGCTTTGTAGCCTAGTGTCCTTACCTCAGGTGGTGATCTGGTTGTCAGGTGTCAATGTTATCGAATTGATTATCAGTCTTATTGTGGAAATGTTTCGGGGCAGTGTGTGGAAAGTACATGCTTCTATTTGTGTCATTTTCAAGCTGCTGTGTTAACATTAATCATAGTTCCCCTCACAAATTGGTAATTTGGTTAATCAGGCCAGCTGAAATATCTTATGTGTTTATGAATTTGTGTTTTTTCCACATTTACTTGCTAGAGGTGCAGATTGGACCCAAAGAAATTATCTAACTCCTGACCTGTCAATGCGCAGTGAATTTCACTATTTCACTAGGACTCTACAAATAGAACCCTGTTATATTTGGAAGGAGTAGACTTTTTGCCATATGCTTGAACTGCTACACAGCTAGAAAGTGGAGGCGTCAAGTGTAGGCAGGGAGTTGGTTGTTTTTGTTCTGAAGTCCTAATGTAATGCTGTTTAGACATTTCTGGCCATTTCTAAACTGGGTGTTGAAGTTAAGTAAAGCAGAGTATGTGTTAATTAATTGGCTATTATATTTTACATGAAGCAGCTTAAAGATCCCAACAGCAAAGATGAAAATGCAAACCAGGAAGAAATGGGCAAGGCAGGAAAAAAACATACATTGTAGACTTAACCATTGCATCTTGCAGCGTTCTAAGTTAAATTACACAATTTCTTCCATGCTTTCAACATAATTTAGTAACCCACATGTCACCTGTATTAAAACATTGTCTTTTATAAATTGATAGTGAGTTCTCATGAAGTCCTTCCTACAACACAAAATTGAATGAAGTCTTTGTAGTTTGACTCTGGTGGTGTAAGTTGTGCATTTATTGGTATGCATGCAAGAGTTGACTCCTTTGTGTCAGTCTGTTTTGGTAGGGGCAGGATTTATATTTGAACCAATGGAGTCGGTGTCAGCACATCCTGAGTTTATCTTTCTCCATTCGACTTTCCTTAGGGATGGACAATGCCCATACTAAGACGGTCGAGGAGGTGTTGGGCCATTTCTGCGTTAATGAGTCCACAGGCCTGAGCTGCGAACAGCTGAGGAAGAGCAAGGAGAGATGGGGTCCAAACGGTGGGTCACCACCCTGCTTCCTGTCTCCATTGATGTCCCGTCCCCGACAGCAGTGGTGTTTTACCATCTCTGGGGACACCCAGAAGTTTCAGTTCAGTTTTACTCTGAACCAGGCCACCCAATTCAAGGGCTTGATGGATTTTTGACATGTTTAATCAGGTGTTCTAGCTTTAAAATGGAAACATGGAATAGCTGAAGGTCCCAGTGGAGTGTTAACATCGCTTTTGACCCAAAAAATGTAGAATCAAACTGAATTCTCAATATTATTCAGTAGTTTCAGTGATTATTAATGTCAAATCAACCATTGCAATGTTTAGTTAGGGATGATACTGACAACTGATCTTAGTAGTGTTCAGTATTAATGTTCAAAACATAACTAATCTTTTCCATTTTTGTTTTCACACTGTACAGAGTTACCGGCCGAAGAAGGTAAGATGTTCAGCTGTCTTTGTCTGTATCTCTCCCTCTCTCTCTCCCTCTCTGTTTCTGACTCTCATTTACATTCCTTCCATCTGTTTTTCCAGGGAAGTCACTATGGGAACTTGTCCTGGAACAGTTTGAGGATCTGTTGGTTCGGATTCTGTTGCTGGCTGCATGCATCTCCTTTGTAAGGAAACACAAATGCAAAAAGCCAACCTAAACTCTGTCATAAATAGCTTTACAGTAAAAGGTCATAGCCTTCCCAAAGCCATTCTACAACTTATTTATGGTTAATTAAATATTTTGGTTTGGGCATTCTCATGCACTCTCCTAATGTTAACAATGGCGTAGTCCCAAATTGCCCACTAAGCCCTACGCTGTACGCAGTGTGGGGGCTGTTTACAGGTGTTTATACACTGGTGCTTGTTTAATGAACCCTCTGTAATTTTCTAGATTTCTGCATAAATATGACCTAAAACATAATCAGATTTTCACACAAGTCCTAAAAGAACCCAATAAAACAAATTGGTCACTTATTCATTGAGGAAAATTATTAGTTTATTTTAACTGTGTGGTAAACTAATGTGAACCTTTGCTTTCATTATCTGGTGTGATCCCTTGTGCAGCAATAACTGCAACTAAATGTTTCTGGTAACTGTTGCTCAGTCCTGCTCAATGCCTTTTAGGACTTGTGTGAAAATCAGATGTTTTACGTCAAACTGTATATATGCACAAATATGTAGAAAATTCTGAAGGGATCACAAACTTTTAAGCACCACTCCAGCTCCACCTTGTCCTCTGATTGGCTAAGTGTACGGTTCACCCTTTAATTTATACCAATCAAATCCTCTCAGATGTCCACGTGTACTGACAGTGTAGGACTTAGGGATTCATTTGAGGTTGGGCCAGACATGCCATCCCTGCACAGCTTCACACTTGGTTATTACAAACAAGTTCCTTGCATCACTCTTTTATTCTCTCTCTCTCGGTTACAGACTCTTGCCTGGTTTGAGGAAGGAGAGGGGACCATCACAGCCTTTGTAGAACCCTTCGTCATCCTCCTCATCCTCATAGCCAATGCCATAGTTGGGGTGTGGCAGGTAAAGTCACCGTATTGTTGCATGTTCAATTAGTGTGTTTCTTCCCAGTAGCAAGTATGTGTTTTATACTTTTTGCATTGCTTAATAAGTGTCTGGGTCTGCTCATTACCATAATAACATGGGTTTGTTCATTATTCAGAATGGTAATGTGGACATTTCTCTGCTCTCAGGAACGTAATGCTGAAAACGCTATTGAAGCCTTGAAGGAGTATGAGCCTGAGATGGGCAAAGTTTACCGGCAGGACCGGAAGACTGTCCAGAGGGTCCGGGCCAAGGACCTTGTTCCTGGAGACATAGTGGAGGTGGCAGGTAGGAAGAAAAACTACAAATACCACAGTAATCTAAGGTAGCATATTGTTCTACATTCTTCCATTCCTGGAGTTCGTGCAATAGCCGCTATGCAGAAAAGTCAAAGTGGTTTATTTATCATATGCATTGAACAACATACATCATCCTATGCAGAGAAATTCTTATTGACATGGCTCGGCGATTCTATGCAGTGGGCTTAAAAACAAGAATTACAACAATATAGAATTTTAAAATAGGAATGACAATAGTAATAATAGTAATAGTAATAATGATAATAATAAAACGCTCTGTACT
>JACXGM010040470.1:0-10311 GCA_016801145.1 Umbra pygmaea
TGTGGCCGTACCACGTGAGTCACAGCTGCTTTCTAAACTAGACTCCAGTTAGCCAGCTCTACGCTACTCAGACATGAGTCACACACTTGTTGTTTCTCCAGATACCACCAGACCCAGGAAGGCCCATGAGAAGGAGGGCGTGGAGTACCACTTTGTCACCAAACAGGCCTTTGATGCAGACGCTCTGAACAATAAGTGAGATGTGGTTCTGATAGTTGTGTTCTGTGTGTGTGGTTCTGATAGTTGTGTTCTGTGTGTGGTTCTGATAGTTGTGTTCTCTGTGTCCAGATTCATAGAACATGGGGAGTACAAGGAGAACCAGTATGGTACAAGTATAGAGGCCATCCGCTCTGTACAGGCCAAGAACAAGATGTGCATAGTGGACGTGCAGCCAGAGGTAGGACCATGTAGGACCATGTTGGGCATGTAGGAACATGTAGGACTGTGTAGGACCATGTAGGATCATGTAGGACCATGTAGGACTGTGTAAGATTATGTAGGACCATGTAGGACTGTGTAGGATTATGTAGCACCATGTAGGACCGTGTAGGGTTATGTAGGACCATGTAGGATTAAGTAGGACCATGTAGGAACGTGTTGGACCATGTAGGAACATGATGGACCATGTAGGACCGTGTAGGATTATGTAGGTTAATGTTGGACCGTGTAGGATTATGTAGGACCGTGTAGGATTATGTAGGATCATGTAGGACCGTGTAGGATTATGTAGGACCGTGTAGGATTATGTAGGACCATGTAGGACCGTGTAGGATTATGTAGGACCATGTAGGATTAAGTAGGACCATGTAGGAACGTGTTGGACCATGTAGGACCATGTAGGAACGTGGAGGACCGTGTAGGATTATGTAGGATCATGTTGGACCGTGTAGGATTATGTAGGACCGTGTAGGATTATGTAGGATCATGTAGGACCGTGTAGGATTATGTAGGACCGTGTAGGATTATGTAGGATCATGTAGGACCGTGTAGGATTATGTAGGACCGTGTAGGATTATGTAGGACCTTGTAGGATTATGTAGGACCGTGTAGGACCATGTTGGACCATGTAGGAATGTGTAGGACCATGTAAGACCATGTAGGATTATGTAGGGCCGTGTTGGACCATGTAGGACCATGTTGCACCATGTAGGAATGTGTAGGACCATGTAGGATTATGTAGGGCCGAGTTGGAACATGTAGGACCGTGTAGGATTATGTAGGGCCGTATTGGACCGTGTAGGACCGTGTTGGACCATGTAGGAAAGTGTAGGACCATGTAGGAAAGTGTAGGATTATGTATGGCCATGTTGGACCATGTAGGACCGTGTTGGACCATGTAGAACTGTGTTGGACCATGTAGGAATGTGTAGGACCATGTAGGAACGTTTTAAGACCATGTAAGACCATGTAGGATCATGTAGGGCCGTTTTGGACCATGTAGGACCATGTAGGATTATGTAGGGCCGTATTGGACCGTGTTGGACCATGTAGGAAAGTGTTGGACCATGTAGGACCATGTTGGACCATGTAGGACCGTGTTGGACCATGTAGAACTGTGTTGGACCATGTAGGAACGTGTAGGACCATGAAGGAACGTGTAGGATTATGTAGGGCTGTGTTGGACTGTGTAGGACTGTGTAGGACCATGTAGGTCATTCTCTGTGACATTCTGACTATCTCTGTATGTTTCTGACTGTCTGACTGTGTCTTGGTGTCTCAGGCTCTGAAGACACTGCGGACATCTGAGTTCAAACCGTACGTTATCTTTGTGAAACCGCGCGTACCGGAGAGCAGGCGGCGCCGTAGTGCCGGCACCTCACCAGCAGGGGGAGAGCATGGGCGTGTGACGGTGAGGCCTGCTGTGTTAATTAGGGGGAGGAGCTCTACAACTGTGAGGCGTGTTCTCTTTTATTGTCTGTCTGTGTCCAGGATGAGGACCTACAGGAGATGTGTCAGTCAGCCAATCAGATGGAGCAGCAGTACGGTCACCTGGTCGACCACGTGGTCATCAAAGAGGACTCAGCCAGTGCCTGCGTGGAACTACGGGGCATCCTGGAGCGGCTGGAGCGTGACACCTTCTGGGTACCCCTCAGCTGGGTGCGGACCTAACCCCGTCTTCCCCAAACACCAACCTGCACAAGGTTGAACCCCGCCTCCTCCAGGAGGACTCCTGGCCCCTCCCTTGTAGCTCATCCTTGGTCTCCTGGTACCTCTGCTCCTTGGTCAGGCGTGGAGGAGACACCCCGAAAGTGTGATGACTAATATCTGGGCCCGCGGGGAACTGGCACCATATTCGAAAGATGCAAAGCCCTTTGGAATATTTCTTTGTTTGGGATGTTCAGGGGAAGTCAGTTCCCCTGGTTGAATATCGAGCCAGCCAGTCAGTCATTTCTTCAGTCAGTCAATCAATCTGTCATTCAAAGGCCACATATGAAGTGTTTTCTGTAGGTTTCTATGGCTGTGTCAGTATTTAGTTTTACAAATAAAATGTATGGGAATCCTGCAGGAAAAGTCTATACAGTATATCACCTACAAAATCTTTTGTAAGGGTTTCAGTGCTTCCATACTCAATTCGTCTCAGACAAATGCTACAATGCATTCTACTGTAGGCTTAACCATTGTTTTAATGAAGTTATTGAAAAAAAGCCAATCCATCTGCTTCCACTATGGACAATAAGCCGAGACATGACAGTATCCGTAACCATACATGCTATGCCATGTCAATAGGAGTTTACAGACATGATGTTTGAAAAATATGGAATGTGAATATATTATTTTATTAAGCTTTATTCAAACAATAATTTAAAGATTCAGATTTGTCTTTAGGAAGTGCACGAACAGCTTGTTACCTAATCTGATATGTAAATATTGTACTTGCTAATCTATTGTGCCAACGGACAATGTCGTAGCACTGCAATCTGTCTTGTAAACAGAAGTTGTGAACGGCTTCAGTTCTAGAGCCTCAAGTGGGCTGACACATGACGCTTGTTTCCATGTTATGTACATAGGAATGACCTTTGGATAGCTGACATCAGGTCAGACACGTGTTTGAAGAGCAGCTGCATTGTGGGTAATGTGGTTTTGGTGGTGGGCAGGGTTCTATGATCTATCTTGATAATCAGGGTCTTTGTTAAATTGTTCTGTATGCATTGTTCTGTATGTTTCTCTGTAGGGGCGACTAGTGAGAAATGGACTCATGCAAGTTAAATGTGGGGGTTCAATTATTATAAATATGCACACGATGTTAGATTTTGGTTTGACCTGATTTCAGTGGTTACGGAAACAATGTTAAATGTCCTTTGAAGCATACATGGTAGCGCACAGCAAACTACTCCAGTAATGACACATGGTCACGTTGGACGAAAATCCCTTGTAACTCAACTGAGGTGTGCTCAGTAATGTTTGTCAAATTATACCTGTTTCATTTCACATTTTGTGTCTCTTACTGGTGATCGTGTGTTTGTCTGTGTGTGTATCTTGTTACTTTGTGAAGAACTTGACAAGATCTACCACTACTTTTTAGCTTTCCTCTTTTTAACATGGAATGTCTTTATGTCCTTTTACCGTGTAAACTAAGAAACCCAGAATGTTGACTTTGTAACGTGACAGGTATAAAGTGCCATAGTAAAATCAGATTAACCATGCGCTCATTTCTGTGGGTTTATTTTGTTTAAGTAAAGCCTCAGTATTAAATGAAATGTATGAGTTGTTTGAGTTTGCTCAAAATAATGAAAATGGCATGGCTATGGGTATTCTGCATTAGCGTGTCAGAAGAAAGTATAATTCTATATTTGCCAGGGGCTACAGTACAGAAATGTTAACTTGAAACTTAAATATATTTCTGCCAGTTTAAAGACATACACACATATGCCTTTATGGATAGAGGACTTGGCTGTGGTACTGAAGTATTAAATTCAAAACTCAACTCTGCTAGACACTAATTTAAACATTTTTTTAGAAAGTATTTCTCAACAAAACTAGTTTATCCATGGCTATTGCTTATAACAAATGTTATTTTATTATCACAGAACCCGCCATGAATGCCAGTTATATGATATATGCCACCATTTCACACGCACCATTTCACGTAGATAAAAAGGGTCACGTCATACAGTACATGTATTCTTTTAAATATACCTTTTTGGCTTATTTTTTTACAGTTAAGACATGACAGGATAGATACACCTAGCTGGGTGACAGGTAAAAAGGGACAGAGCAGATTCATACAGCTGAGAGAGACAAACACAATAATTGGATAGGGGAATTCAACCGGGGTCTGAAGTGCAGATAAAAACAAAGCCTTACCTCAAAGAAATAGGCAAGTTACCACTACACATGTCACTGCTTCCCAGAATTGAGGAGTCGCTGGAGAGCAACATGGCAAGGTAGATAATCTGATTTATCTATCGCTAATCCCGGGCAGCATTATGCCAAATTGTGACACCTCGTGCTGGAGGTCCAGAGCAAAGTTAGAGGAGCCATAGTCAGGCTCTGTCCCCTATTTCCCCCATTTAATACCAGAACTGTAGCAAATAAATATTGATAGTTGCCTAAACACAAAACACAAATTCTAACTATAGATTCAACCCCGAAACCCAGATCCAAACCACGGATTTGTCCGATGAATTGCATCAGACCGAGTTTTCCGACTGAGTAGCAGCTAAAGGCCACAAGCAAAGATGTTAAAAGGACCCAGAGACGAGCCAAAGATGTTAAAAGGACCCAGAGACGAGCCAAAGATGTTAAAAGGACCCAGAGACGAGCCAAAGAAGAGGTCTGGGAGTGCTGACATGTATTCTGCGTTGTAAAACATATTTAATACATATCTACGTTTAAAATAAAAGGAAGAAATAGTATCATGGGAGGATTAAAACCAAGTGATGATCATTGAGAACCCTTTGCAATAAATGGTTTAATTCAGATGTCCTGTTTACTTCCTGTGAACATCAGATTTACTTCCTGTTCACGGCCATTGGATCTGCTGACTACAGGTCCTAGATATCATAAAAGAGCTGGGCAAACTGGGGTTATGTCTTGGAGAGCATCAGTCCTACTAAATGGAGTCAACCCCCCCCCCCCAAGCCTGGACACACTGCTCTTCCTGGGGTGAGTTTGAAACTACTCACAGGGGGTGAGTTCAGATGACTACCTCTAGCACACCCAGACCTGACACCATTAACCTCGAATAGCACATACTGTACAGTACTCACACACATACAGTACACACATAAATCGACAGTATATCATACGTCACCAACATGCACATACATTACGAACATACAGTATATACAGATATGCTCAGAAATCACATCTTCTGCATCATCAGCGATTTCTCATTTCACTATTTGGACTAATCTGTACAGATGGTATTCCAGTTATGTTAGAGTGGTTTATGAAGTATTGATGCCTTAATATGACTGTAGGAGTGTTCCTGGCATGTGCTTATGTAGTAATTGCAGTAATTGTACTTGGCTTTAAGGTGATATGTAGATCAGAACTTTGTATTTGTGAACAGTCATTGAATGTGATTAGAAGCATATATCACCATAGTACTCAATTCCAAGAACAAAACATGAGTCTGTTTTTCCACTAGGCCAGGTTACCTAACTGGTAACCTCATTAACCTAGAGGAAAAATACACGTATCATACCCAAGGCGAATTACAGTTCTGAGGCCTGGTGTGGGCGGGACAATCGTGCAGGGTGAAGCGCCGATTGGTCCAAAAGATAGCCCTTTGAAATGAAGAGCTTTAAGCTTTACTTGTGTTATTTTTCATGTGTCAGTCATTGACAACACACTGTCCCGCCCACCGCAGGGCTAACAGGCTATAGCCCGTGTGCAACAATGTTCTGCGCAAATTGTTTTAGCATCACCGCTATCAGGATCATGTGGAAGTTGGAGATGATGCACGAGCACCAGGTTCCAGTCAAGAGTAGGTCATGTGGCGCCATCTAGTGGTCGCGTTTAGCTTGTGTTTAGTTTGCGAAATTCCTGCTCCTTCTTGCGTTGCTTTTCCTTTTGCCGTTCCAGTTTTTCCAGGGCCTTGCGTTCCTTCTCTGCCGCAGCGTGAATGTCTTTGATCCGCCTCTTCAGTGCACTACGGTCTGTCGAGCTGTTCACTCCCAAACCCTGAGAATGAAATAAAATAAATCAATTTTACATCAAGGAATTTAAACAAGCAAAAAGGGCCCTGTCCATGAATAGCGTTAAAAACGCTTTGCGCCGGCTGTGCCATTCATTTCCTATGGAGCAGGCCTTTGCTCCCAACCTAGCGACGTCTCAACCCTAGGCACAAAACCTCCCTGAGTCCAACTCTCGGATGCTGGAATCATGCTGGAATCACACCAGGCACAGCAAAAAAAATCACTGAACGGCATTGTCAGTCACGCAGACACACGCATCTTCAAGATGGAGGACATCGTTGCATACCACTGTCCTCCTCCAACAAGGCGACTGGCAGGAGCTTTTTGAGTTAAGTATTCATTGACAATATTTTGTGTGATGAAATATATCTACTGAGCTGTCAAAGCTTTTCTTGCAATCCCATAAACCCATAGGTGAAAGCAAACATATTAGCTCTTCCTCGGTGGTACATCAACTTCCGGTTCTGGTGCTGTACGGCAAAGCACTGCACAAGTTAAATAATTTAAACTCTTGCTACACACCTGCCGCACCGCAACATTTTGCCGGATTTGGTAGATTTGCCGCAGCGGTGGGCATTGCTTCCTATTGAAATGAATGGACTTCCGCCGCAATGCATCCAGTTTGCCGTGCCTGGTGTGAATCCAGCCTGAGGGCAACTCCCCACTGCACTCAAAGTTAAATTATTTTCCTCCCGAAGCTCAACCAATGGCACTCCAGTATGTGGTGTTGTCGTATACACAAAAAAAGGAAAAATAAAGAAAAGTATTTCTATGTTTGTCAGAGTAGCCTGAACTACAATTTAACACTGACATTGTATGATGATATGGGTAAGAAATCATTGGCAAAAAATAATTTCAGTTAGAAAAACAACAACTGCTAACCTGTTAGCTAGCCTACTAAATAGCTACATTGCAACAGTTGTATCAGTATGTGCCCTAACAAGCAAAGAGCAATGTGTTGAACGCTGGTCATGGACAAGGCCGTTTAGAAATACACACAAGCCTTTGCTGTTGTAGGTCAGGTCACATGTTATCACTGTATTTCCCACACAGCATGGAAGTGCACCTTTCGCCAGCAGAGGGCAGTGAGCTCCTACCAAGTTCCTTTGTTCCAAGGGGGATGGCTTGGACCCAGAAGTTGAAGTAGCCCTGGGTGGATTCTGATGCTACCTGGCTATCACCTCACATTTCCCTTCCATAGACTCATATTCATTTTAGGGTAATTTTGACAGCGAATCAATTTACATCTGAAGCATTTAAAGATTCCATTTGTCCATTGTTTACTTCTAAAAAAATAGGAAAATGTATAAAATCTCCATTACCTTGGATCTGACGTTATGGCTTCGTAGCAGCCATTTTTGTGAAAATATGCTAACTGTTGTGTTATAACCATGGGACTTTCTGTCGCACAGTAGAGAAATTACTGTACAGTCCAGAAGAAGCTCTGGCAAAATTCGGAATGATTCAGATTTCTCTTGTCACGGCTAAGAGAAGAATTACATCTTTCTGAGACATTGCTCACGTCAAATCTACATACAACGGGGAAGTAGCTTTCCTCCTTCACACTTCACTCCATCTCTGGCCTAACCTTAACCATCTCTGGCTCTAACCTTAACCATCTTTGGCCCTAACCTTAATAATCTCTGGCCCTAACCTTAACCATCTCTGGCCCTAACATTAACCATCTCTGGCCCTAACCTTAACCATCTCTGGCCCTAACCATCTCTGGCCCTAACCTTAACCATCTCTGGCCCTAACCTTAACCATCTCTGGCTCTAACCTTAACCATCTCTGGCCCTAACCATCTCTGGCCCTAACCATCTCTGGCCCTAACCATCTCTGGCCCTAACCTTAACCATCTCTGGCCCTAACCTTAACCATCTCTGGCCCTAACCTTAACCATCTCTGGCCCTAACCTTAACCATCTCTGGCCCTAACCATCTCTGGCCTTAACCATCTCTGGCCCTAACCATCTCTGGCCCTAACCATCTCTGGCCCTAACCTTAATCATCTCTGGCCCTAACCTTCAGTTTGGTTCCATCCATCTGGAGTAACTGCTCCCCATCGATGTCCCTGGCAGTGAACTCTGGGATGTACTGCTCCATGTTTAACCCCTTCAGCCAGTGGCAAACCTGCTGGGTGCTCCACGATGAGACCAGGCACAGCGGCTCATCAATTGGCTGGAAGCAAGGAAAGAATGAATAACATGAAAGAGGGAGATAAGGTTAGTTACTATAGATTAGTTAGTGTCTACAATTATATTAGTTAAATCCACTTATAGGAAAAAAAAGCATTATGAGGATGCATCTAAACAATAGACTGTATATATTATTAATGGACAGAGCATCCGGTTCGGCAAAGTGATGCAAATGCGGAAGTGACTTAAACCTGCATTCTATCTGAAATCTAGATGGGGGCAACATGTGTCTGGTTGTAAAAGGAGGTTGGTTTCTATAGAAGTCTATGAGAAAGTGACCCACTTCTTAGTTGATTTATTACCACAGTAAACATTTTCATAACGAGATTACAGTCTCAATCACTAGTTTGAGGTCTTCTGCAAAACAGAATGATGTTCATTTTATGAATTATGGTCTTGTTGATTTTAAAACCGGCGATAAAGCAGGGGGTGTTTTACGGGGTGGCTATGGCGTTCGGTTGTATGACAAGACACTCAAAGGAGTCGGCAGTTTAGCTTTTCCATTAAGAAAGGTTACATTTTGTTTTATTATGGTTTTTCATTAGCCAACGTTAGCATCCCAATCAGTTAGCTAGTTAGATTACTCCTCCCTCTCGTCTAAAATCATCACATCTGCAACCAAGATGGCTGCGCCCATAACGGCAAATCTCTGAAATTCAATGGGTGACATCACACATGCTCTGTCCATTAATATATACACTATAGTCTATGATCTAAACCTGTCTCCAGGTGGACATGACTGGAACTGCACACAACAATATGGCTTTGTTGCTTCCCTCAGGAGGGGGCTAAAATTCTGCCTCATTACACCCACTGATAAGGCTCTTTAGGCTGCAGTGACTAAATCACAACGATATCTCAGTCACAACGCTTGTCTACAACCCCTTGAGCCACACACACACACACACACACACACACACACACACTCGCAGGTACACACACACAGTTTCTGGCACACACACATAAAACACAGTTTTAACTGCTCAAAGCCCTGGTCTGGGTTTGGTGCCTGGTGACAAGCATGGTTCTGTCAGATTTGCTATCTCTGTCCGTCAGGTGCTGAGGTGACCTCAGTGGGTCTCTCCTCCTGGGCTAGGTCTCTCCTGGCGGTTGAATTACTAGAACAAATGAACCGCTGCTAAAATTACCTCAGGCTGCTGGAGCAGCCACCGGCTGAGAAATCACCTTTGCTTTCATTCTTTCTTTTATTTCTTCTCAATCTCACAGTGTCTCTGTCTTTGACTGACGCTACCAGTATATTGTGAATATTGCTCTCCGTCTTCAACAGGAGATACATGCTGTGAATATTGCTCAGTGTATCTGCTTCTAGTTTTCGGGATAATCTCAAATCTCCCTTATGCCATTATTAAGATTTTTGCATAAAAATTATATTAGCATATATGAAATTGTTTTCCTGTGGGGAATGCACAAGAAATCTGCATTATTTAGTAAAAAAAGTTTGATAGAAAGTGAACTACCATACTGATCATATGCCAACTCAATATAATTACATTAGTGTCAATCTCGCAGTGCTGCAGAGATGGTGGTTGCATTTTCAAAACCACAACATTGGTTCTTTTGCACCAGATGAGCCCACTTTAGCGCAGCAAATTGTTTTAAAGGAATGGGTTGAATTCATACCTACACTGTATTCTCTGTTCCTGTGTAAAAGTGTGTTATATGGAGAGAGGACAGACAATCATGACTTGATCTGAAAACCCAGTCTCCACTCCTACAGATGGAGCCCAATCAGACGTGGAAGAAGAGTCAGAGGCATTTTAACAGAAGTCATTGATTCACTAATCAGTGTCCAGCCAGGGCTGAAATCCTGGATAGAGGAGGGGGGAGAGAAGAGCCCTCTGGTGTGTTAATGCACACACCATGACCACACACCATGACCACACACCATGACCACACACCATGACCACACACCATGACCACACACCATGACCACACACCATGACCACACAC